>VZTO01013129.1:10477-42517 GCA_013400615.1 Syrrhaptes paradoxus | reverse complement strand
TCCAGGGATGGAGGTGAGGCTGACCGGTCTATAGTTACCCGGGTCCTCCTTCTTGCCCTTTTTGAAGACTGGTGTGACATTCGCTTTCCTCCAGTCCTCAGGCACCTCCCCTGATTCCCACGACTTGCCAAAGATGATGGAGAGTGGTCTAGCAATGACTTCCGCCATCTCCCTCAGTACCCCCAGGTGCATCCCATCAGGACCCCTTCCCTTTGACCAGGAGGACTAATTAAAAAACTACCTGTGCTCCAGAGTCCCTTACCACCACTCCGAGGGCTCTGTAATCCTTCTTGATACTCCTCAGACTGCTCCTGGCTGCTTCACTGGTGCCCATGTGAAAGAGTAGCAAGGGAGAATAGTCAATGGGCTGTACAAGGCTTGGTAGATTCTCAGTGACAGCTCTGATATGAACCCCCTGTAAGCAGCACACCTCTCTAGAGAGTAGATCAGGTCAGCAAATGGGTGCCTTCATAGCTCTCAGAAGAGAGTCTCCTACTACTATAATGCGTTGCCTTTTCTTAGATGCGCTGGTTGTTATCCGAGGAGCAGACTGGGCTGCTTTACTCGGCTCCAGTGTCTCTCCTGAAATGACGGGTCTTTCGTCTGCAGTCCGCAGAGTGGTAAAGCAGTTCTGCAAATGCACCTCAGACTTCGGGTGAAACCTCTTCCTCCTGCTGGTCCTTGCCATTGGAAGCTTCCGTTTTTGTGCGTTATTGCCCCCCCTGCCTTCTGTATGTGCCAGAGGGGGAGCTTTTGGCTGTTTGTCTGTGGATGCAGTGCAGACTGGGCATGGAACCGGCTATCTGATGGTGTCTATCAGGCCACTCTGATGCTTGTCACCACCTCTTGCAGCTCAGTCACCAGCCACAGGGACTCCTCCACCTGGGCACACTTTTGCAGGCAGGTCCCCCGCCTGTCCCTGCCCCAGAAAAGGTCTGGCATCTCCTGCAGCCCCAGTCACCACATCCTCTCCCCTCAGCAGCTCCATCTGGGTGGAGCCATCAGCCACTGCTGGGGCAGATGTTGCAGCCCCCCCAGCCAGAGCTGGAGCCTTCGCTCTCAGACAGGTGCCACCGTTCTGCCCTGAGGGCCAGGCAGGACGAGTGCCCTTTGCCCATGCATGGTCATGGAACGGGGCCCAGTTGCTGGGTTCTGTGTACTTACAGTCTCCCACTTGGCCAGGGGAATGTGCCTCCTTCAAAGACGTAACATTGCCTGTGCCCACTTCTGCAAGCTGCTGCACCTCGCCCTGTTTGCCGCCCTGTTGACAGCACTCCTGGCCACTGTTGCTGCACAGGGCTGTCTGTGGTGGGAGTGGGGCGTGGCCACTGTTACTCCTGGCCCTGCACATACCACTTCAGCCACCCTCGTGGGACCTGCTGGTTCCTTGCGGATGTCTGCACCTGCCTGGCTCAGGAAACCCCCCTCTATGCTGTGATACTCTGCTCCATTGTGGGACATGCCTGCACCAGACCTGATTGCCTCTGCGAGTTGAACCATGCTGTAGGTTGGTCAGGGAAGGAGGTGCTATTTTCACCATCATTTGTAATAAATCCTATTTGGAAAACAAAAAAAAAAGCAAGCCTCTCCTGCTGGAGACCCTTATGGCAACAGGAGACTTGTTTACCTGGGATACGGAGAAGGCTGAGGTACTCAACGACTTTTTTCTTCAGCCTTCACTAGCAAGTGCTCAAGCCACAACCCCCAAGTCGCAGAAAGCAAAGACAGGGACTGGAAGAATGACAAACTGTCCACTGTAGGAGAAGATCAGGTGCGAGACCGTCTAAGGAACCTGAAGGTACACAAGTCCATGGGACCTGATGACATGCATCTGCAGGTCCTGAGGGAACTGGCAGATGAAATTGCCAAGCTATTACCCATCATATTTGAGAAGCTGTGTCTGACCAGTGAAGTTCCCACAGACTGGAAAAGAGGAAACATAACCACCATAATTCAAAAGGGAAAAAAGGGAGACCTGGGGAGCTACAGGCCAGTCAGTCTCACCCTTGTGCTTGGCAAGATCATGGAGCAGAGCCTCCTTGGAACTCTGCTAAGGCACATGGAAAACAAGGAGGTGACTGGTGACAGCCAACATGGCTTCATCAAGGGTAAATCATGCCTGACAAATCTGGTGGCATTCTACAACAGGGTTACAGCATTGGTAGAGAAGGGAAGAGCAACTGACGTCATCTACCTGGACTTCTGTAAAGAGTTTGACACTGTCCCATGTGACACCCTTGTCTCTAAATTGGAGAGACACAGATTTGAGGGATGGACCACTCAGTGGATAAGGAATTGTCTGGATGTTCTCACTCCAAGAGTTGTGGTCAACAGTTTGTTGTCCAAGTGGACACCAGTGATGAGTGGTGTTCCACAGGGATTGGTACTGGGACTGGTGTTGTTTAACATCTTTGTTGGTGACAGGAACAGTGGGACTGGGTGCACCCTCACATCCAGGGAGAACTTATATCAGCCTTCCAGTACTTAAAGGGGGCCTACAGGAGAGATGGGGAGGCACTCTTGATCAGGGAGTTTAGTGATAGGACGAGGAGTAATGGTTTTAAGCTCAAAGAGGGCAGATTTACATTAGATATTAAGAAGACATTCTTTACTGGGGGGGTGGTGAGGCACTGGAACAGGTTGCCCAGAGCAGCTGTGGATGCCCCATCCCTGGAGGTGTTCAAGGCCAGGCTGGTTGAAGCTTTGAGCAACTGGTCTAGTGGAGGGTGTCCCTGCCCATGGCAGGGGGGTTGGAACTTAATGATCTTTAAGGTCCCTTTCAACCCAAACCATTCTATGAGTTGCACAGGAGAGGAGCTGGTCAGTCCTTCTGTATCCATAAGGCCCTCCACAGCTCCATCTGTAAGAGTAAAGAATAACCGTATCATGTTAAGTAAGTGTCCTCTTTACTCCAGTGTAATTTGAACCTTTCCAGACAGGTGGGCTTACCTTTTCCTCAGACTGCCTTCAGCATTATGATGATGTCACAGTCCCCCACCTTTGGAAGCGTATCTCACTTCTCATGACTAAGAAGAGGAGCCATAGAGACCAGGATAGTCTGGAGCTGTAGTGGTATTTCTGTTATGAAAGTAATTTTGCTTGTCTTTTTATCTCACCTAACTTCTGCAGAGACTATCAGAGAATTTATTTCACCTGATGGTATGTTCTAATCAAAACTTTATTCTGATAAAAAAGTTCCCACAGACTGGGTTCTGCTCGATACAAAATAAAAGGCAGGAGGTATTTTTTCCTTTCATTATTTTTTTGTTAAATGAAGTTTTTCCTCAGAGAGCTTAATAAGTTCATTCCCTTCCATTGTGGTAGCACTGTTGTTTGGAAAACATATTCTACAGTTTAACTTGTTCTGCCTGTGTGCAGGTGCAAAAGTGCATAGGAGACAAAAGCACATAGAAGTTGTCCAGCATCTCCAGCAACCACCCAGCATCTAGCCACAACATAACCATTACAGTTCTTTACACCAGAAAGAAGAGCATGTGCTCACAGTTCTGTGAACCAAGCAAAGAGCTGAATTGAGAATTGCACAAGGTTTTCCCCTGAGCTTTCTAATGGTGCAGGCACAGTCAGTCCTGCAAATACACAACAGAGTTCAGTCACCAGGAACTGCAAAACAGTAACACTGAAACACTCTTGACTGTTTCTCTGGCTGGCTCTGGCTCAGATTCACAGTTTCATAAGAGGAAAGGAAAAAAAAATCAATCCACAAGGTAAAAAAAGGACTGTTGGTTTCCTGACCATTGCAGCCATTATCTTACACTCCAGACCCAAGACTGGAATATTGTTTTCTTAGCATATATCATTTTTCGTCCTGACTGAGAAATATTTGGATTGTCATGCTGTACTGCCAAGGTTTCAGATTAGGGAGCAGTGGGAGCCTAACGCAGAGACAGTTCCTGAAGGTCAGTGTGCATGCATAGCTGTTGGAAACAGGCCATATTTAGAAATACAGTATAAGATGACTACTGACATCTTAATTAAATAATAACAGCATTTTAAAAAAGTGAATAGTATTGCTTTGTAATTTATTAAAACTGTTTTTAGTCACTTGTTGCAGCGAACGTATTTTGCAGCCTGTTAAATCATCAGGAAATACTTTTAGAAAAACATATATTTGACTAAGAAGTTATTGACTAAGCATTTTCTGGATTACTCCAAAGTAGTGCTACCTGGAGATGATTTGGAAAAGGAGATGGAAGAAGATTATGGTGATGAAAAAACCACTAATGTTGAACAAAGTCCTGGTAAGAAGATTATAGAAACTAGTAAAATGAAAGTTGCAAAGTATAGATAGTCTGTCACTCCAGGATCAGGTATTCAAAATTTCATGTGAAGTGGAATTCTCTCTTTCATATAATGTGAACTTAATATTTGCAGTCCCTGCTCATAATATTATTTCATGGAGTCACTGTCTCCACAAAAACCAACTGAATGGCTCATACTTTCACAGAAATTCAGTGTGCAGTTTCTAGTGACGACACCTGACAAATGCATCTAGGATCCTGTTAGCTATGTCCTTGAAACAGAACCCTTCTCTTTGATCATGCTCTTTGATCTTGACAGAAAATTATAACATTAAAGAATGGAATTACAAAATACCCCTGTAAGGAAAAAAAATATTTTAGTTAACTGTTTCTTCCTCTAACACATCAGGAAAGGGAAGATTGAAGAGAGAGGAACCATGAAGTACTATGAAGTTCTTGAACGAAGCACATTCAAAATTGGTACTATTCATTTATAAGCATGTTGTAGACTGGAAACAAAAACGGTTATGAATAAAAAAAAATAGAGGAAGAAACATGCCGGATGAGGCCTTCAGAATGCATTTTAGGCAGTTACAGAATAGTGCAATCCAAATTTTCAAATAAGAGAATGGTTTGTTCCTCTGTAAAAATGACTGCATTTAATGAGCCACAAATCAGTTAAAGCACAAGAAGGTAGTTTGAAAACCATCTATCTCACTTGGATATGACTGTTTTGTGACTATTCCCATTGTGCTCTTTGGAAAATGGTAGACTTACATGGCAAAGATAAGAGTTTAACTTATATATTAATTTATTTAGAAATTTCTGCAGGGACATTGGTGTACCAACTTGATGATGGAAAGGATCTGTTAAAGAAGAGTCTGCAGAATTTGCAGGAGAAATGTAAGTAACTGAAGATACCATTTAAGCAGTGTGAAACTATATACAGATGCTTAAGTAGTAGTAGTAGTAGTAAGGTCCAGAAAGAAGTATACACATAGATCAGGCAGCTATGCATCTCAGATTATATTTTGCGTTGCATTCATTACCGATACAACTGTTCTAAGAACAAGACAAATTAATAAGAGGTTAGGTCAAGAAATCCTGATTTAGTCTCAAACTACTAAACAAAATTACAGAATGATAGGTGGGAGAGGAGAATGAATGTCCTGCTGCCTTCCCACTGTTTAACAAAATACATTCATAGACATAATTTGACCTGTGAGTAATCAAATCCCACCAGTTCCTGCTTCATTTCACTATGTTTCAAGAATCCTTTTATCCTGTGTACTGCTCACTGGTGCCCTTTGGGATCACCAACACGGTTTACAGTTCATGTTTAAAGAGAGCCCACATCTGAATTAATTGCAGAAAAAAAGTAAAGGCACAATGTCTATCAACACACATGGCACTGCGTACAGATTGACACAGTCTCTTTCCAGTTCTGCCTGAATGATTCCTTTAAGATATTTCTGTTACAGTTTAGACTTAACAATTGAGGATTATGAAAATGGTGTAAGAGTAATTTTTTTTTGCTGAGTGACTAACTGCATACATGAAGTGACGTACTGGTGCTGGCTATTACACTCACCAACACTTCTAAATGTTAAAACATCTAGAACACCACAGCCAAATGACATGTTGCCTTCCACACATCACCATCAAAAATCAAATATATGCTTCTGCAAAAATAGCTCTGCCTTAAAATGTGTATGTAAATTGTTATTTTTTTAAAGTAGTTAGTTTCTGTTCCTAAGAGATGCACCCTGCCTAACTTCAGCTTCTTTATTATTACTACTTGTAGCAAAATTCAACACCACCAAAGGTGCAGAAGAGGAGAGTTCACAGGAAGAGCAGGCAGTAGGTAACAGCTAATTGGTGTTTTCTTTGGGGTTTGTACCATTATACCACCACACACAAAAAAATCAGTTTTGACATGCTGATCTGTCATTATTTTCCCAGTTTTGCTGAGCTTAAGACCAGGTATTCTTTTGCTATTTGTGAGTTCATAACATAGCTATTGCAAGTTCTCAATTGTTTAATCACTGCAGAATTGCTAAGTGCTAGAGAATAAAACGTATGGGTTTTTTTCTTAAAGAAAGCAGTTCTTAACACTTTTCCAAACACATTTGCTGGTGAGCCACATTAATTTCTGATTTTTCAAGCTTTTAGACTTTTGACAATAATGAAGCAGGTTTCCTAGACATGCTTCTGCTCCTTGCATTTCATTTCAGATGTTGAATTTCCTGATTTTTCTTTCTCTGCATTATCTTAAGAATAATCTTTCTTCTTTTTTCTTTCCAGAATACAGATTTGGACCGCACTACCCTATGTCTCCCACAGAGAGCTACAGTGAAGAACCACCTTTGGATGGTATGGTAGAGGACTCAGCAAAAAGATTAAATATCAGTTCAATTCTCCTAACTAGACAATAAAAGAACAACATCAGATCTAAATTTGGCGGGCAGAAATTAAATGAAAGAGAAATTTGAAATGAAGAGACTGTCACATCTTCGTCTGAGAATCACAGAAGTAAAAATAATTAGGCAAGCCCTGTCTTTGAGACATGCACTTAGTAGAAGGTAAACAAACTGATAACTCAAGATGATGAAAGTTAGCACTGGCCATGTTATCAAGCTATAGAAAAAGTAAGGCAAATAAGTTCTTTGAATCTGAAAACATATTTCTATCCCAAAAGCTTGAAGAACACTCTAGTTTATCTTGTTTTCATACCTCCAGTTACATTTTGTTATCACTTTGCAACTGAGAGAAAATGTTAAATGTATTCATGAATACATGGATGAAGCTACGTTTCTACTGACCTGAATGGGACACATGCATTTGTGTGCAAAATTTTTGTGCAAAATCCAGCCTCTAAGATAGTATGCGTTTTATTCATACTGATTAATGAATGAAACAGCAGTACATACTTGCTGTCTATCTGGCAAAATAAATTATCTTGTTTCTATTTCTGAATAGCTAGAAAAATATACCGACATTATTTCATTTTCTAAGGGCTAATAAGCAAAAACATTTCTATAAACCAAACTACATGGAAATAAATTATCCTAAAAGGTTTGTCTGTTTGTTGTGAGCTTGTATATAGGTTCATAAAAGGTGAAATAAAAAGTAATTCCTTAAATGTTAAGTTTTCCTTGTGTAGTACTGGAGTACTACTGTATCTTATATTTTTAAAATCTAGGAAACAAATTTATGAATGAGGATGTCTCTGAAAGTAACACAAGAGCACAAACAGGGAGTTTCACCTTGATGGATAAAAGTAGCTTTATGACTGGTTTGGAACCCTTTTTTGACTCAGAATTAGTCACCATTTAAAAGCTACATAGGTCTAAAAGCAAAATATCTGAAAATTTGAAAATATTAGAACAAATTGCACTTAGGAAAGTTAACAAGATGTAGGAGAAACTCAGGGAGTTTTAGACCTGTACAAACCATAGCAAAACTAGGATACAAAGCTAGCTGTAAAAAGCAGGAAAAAATCTTAAAAGACACAGTGACTAGATTGCTGAAGACCGTTCTGGGTTTCGCTCCTTTTCACAGGCAAGAGAAATGACAAAGTTGCAATCAGGTGTGTTATAGCAGTCACACTAAAATTGTTTTAAATCCTTCTAGAACAGCTTGCAAATTATCTATAATGACACTTGTTTCTCTTGAAACAAAGAATTACATATGTATTTAAATAACAGATGGAAATGTGGAAAAGAGATGGACTTTTTTAATTGCATCAAAGACATTTTTATCATCAAACAAGAGCACATAATCAAGCTCCTGATCTCAATTACATCAGATACCACTCAAGCAATTTATTTTTACAACAAATGCCAAGTAAGAATATAGTGTAGCATTCTTGATGGGTTTTGCACGCAGTAAATTAGGAGTATGTAGACTCGATGGTTCCATGGATGCTTAAGATGATCCCATCTCCCCTTGGGAAAAAAAAAATTGGTTTTAAAAACTTTAGAGTAGTAACATCTCTACAGCCCCTGCAGCCTCCCAGACTTAAACCACCCATCACGATGGATACAAATCATGTCCAGAAAGGTTTGAAGATGTGTTTTCGGACAATTCGTTGACAACTAAATGGATTTGGGTTTTCACAGAACTAGTCCTTTTATTAAAAGTGCTTCTTTTTCTTTGCAAATCACAGATATAATCTGTTTCTGTGTACATCAATTTGTCCAGGACATTATCTGTGTGCATACAAGTGCTGTGGTGTCCTTTACTCTTGTAGTGTCAGAGAATGCTGATTTGCTTCAAAGGAACACACCTCAAGAAACCTACCAAGAAGACTTTAAAGTAAATGTAATGCTTGCTGTTTCATGTACAACCCTTGTCTGCACCTTACTATTTCTGATATTCTCTTGTATGGCTTTCATCAACTACAGAAGGGAAAAAGGGTAAGCTTTCCAGTCATGTGATTTGCTTTACTTTATTATTTGGATACTGAGGTTGCTATTCCAAACATAGGATTAAAGACTATGCAAAAAAGTGCTAAAAGCTCAGAAAGGCTGTACACAGATATAGTTAATTTGCTTACTTTTCCCCTGGAAATGAAAAGCGAAGGCAGAAATTATTAAAATCCAGAAAATTATCTTATTACTAAGAGTGTGTGTACCAAACATTAAAAGTTTGAGATGCTCCCCTTTGTCAGTTCAAATCTCAAAAAACAAGGAACTCCAGTAATTTATTATCCATCTTAAGCTGTATCTGTTAAGTTTCTATTTAATTCCTCTGGTTAGTATAACATAATTATTTTTGTTCTGTGCTTTAGGAATTTTTGCCATACATTCAGATTCTCACGTGAACAACAGAGACCAGCTTCTGCATCTTACTTTGACCCTCTGAAGGAAATTCCTGATTCTTCAGTTTCCAGAGCTGCAGAAAGCAGCCTGTGGGGTGAGAAAGCAGCACCAGATATACAGAAAAACGGGGAAAGCAAAAAACCAGAAACATCATACATCGTAAATTCTACAGTTGATATACCACTAATTTATCATGCATCAGGTCTCACTGGTAGCCTATCGGATGAAGACTTAAATTAAGACAACTAAATAGAAACTCATTGACAGTGACTGACAAGCTCTCTAACTCAGATGGTGGTATACGTGCAACTATATAGTATTTGTGACTCACTACATTTATAACTTGAAATTTTGTAAAAGGACAGAATAAACTTCACAGTCTGATACGACAGTGATGTGTAATTAAAATTTTATCACAAACATTTGCAGGCAAACATTATCTGCTTCAGAATCAAGTGCCAGGAGATACAATCACAGCCAGAAGACAGTTCCACGCGTTTCCTCAAGTTGAAAAGGAACAGGTGAAACAATGACTTCTTGAAATGAATTCAACCAATCCAACATTAGCAACACACACTGAATAGGAATGTAGTGATGGATTTCAGAACAATAATTGCTTTTCTAAACTAGGATTTTTTTCAGCGATAATTAAAAAAAATATCCTTTTTTTTTTGGAAAGTTATGTGAGTATAGGTATATTTTGAGATGTTTTTGTACATAACAGCCCTGTATGCTGTTTGTATTCATATGATAATATGCAAGCCCCTGCAAGGTAGAACACAATTTTTCTGTTTCCTCTGTTTTTTAGGCACTTTCCCAAACCCATAACATCAGACCTGACTTTGCCACTCCCAGACAGTGGCAACAACCCTTCAGTTGATGCTGCTCTGACATGAGGAAGGAAAGCACAGTGAGAACCGCAGGGTCAGAAGTAGACACTTGTCTATAAAGAAGTTCTAAGCAGTGGGGCATGAAAATTCAGGATTTCTAGATTACAGCCAAAATGTACTGCCTCCAAGGCAATGCAATTGATTTAGAAAAATTGTTTGGCCATGGTCTTCTGAAGACAGCTCAAAACTCAGGAATCCTTCCATTTACTGTCAGGATCCTACGCACAGAAGTAGACATAATCACCTAATTTTTAAAAGTAATTTGTCCCACAAGACAGGAATGCAAGATTTTATTTTTCTTCACTTTTTCTTATATATCGGTATTCAGTTATTTTCTTCCTTGGCACCTGACAAAGCAGATTTTCTTTTTCCAGCCACGGTATTGGCCAGCAGGGGACAGTTAACATTCGCAGCCTGTTTTCAGTTAGTTTCTTCCTTCTTTTTTCTCATCTTTTTCATGTTTTCCATGTTTTGCAATTGTCCTAGACTATCTGAAATCAAAGTTTCACCTCAGGGGTGGTCCTCAAGCTCAGCCCACCTGTACAAGTTGACAGCGTAGATGACTCAGCCTACCAGAATTAATAGGAAAAGAATACAAAACAGCATCCAAAACGTGATGGTGCTGTTCCACAAGTCCCCAGTTAATTCACATTGTGAATACCGAGTGCAGTTCCTGTCCCTTACACTTAAAAGCAAGAGACAAAACCAGAAAAGTTTCGAGGTAGGTTGTCAAGGATCACTGTAAGAATGGAGCAGCTTCCACAAGAACAGCCATAGAAGTAGTCTGGAAAAGAGCATGTGTTGGTGGGAGGGGAGAGTCTATTACGAACATGGAGTGCCACATGGAGACAAAACAGATAGCACCTGGCTATCCATTCCTGTCAGAAAAGCCGTCCCGGCGGAGGCGGGACGCTCGCTCCTCACACGGAGCAACCCTGCAGCAACCAGCGAGGGCGGGGCTGGCGACTGGGGACCCCGCCCCCTACTCGCCCCACTCCTCCGCTCCCATTGGGCGGCTGGGGCGGCGCGCCGCCGGCAAAGCGGTGAAGCGAGTAGCAGGGGGCCGTGGCCCTCGCTTCGTGCTTTCCCGCGCTTTGCCCTCACGCGCCCAGCCGCCGTCGGGGGTGTGGGGCGGGCAATGCGCCCCGCCAGCTGCTTCGGGGTTTCCCTCTGCCCCTTCGACGACGCCTCATCTGGCGGCTGCCAGCGGCATCGGTGCCGGTACTGGCACAAGGCGTCACAGAGCAGGGAGCCGCGCTCAGCCGCGCCGCGGGCAGCCATCGCCCACTCTCAGGGTAAGAAGAGCGAGAAGGACGGCCCGGACAAGGCTGCCCGTTCCCCCCGCGCTTTTGCAGGGGCTGGGGGCGGCGGCCGGGGGCTGGTGTGGCGAGGGAGCAGGGCCTCGGCGGTTCTGGGAGGGCGGGGGGTTGCTGTCGTTAGAGGCAGCGGCAGGTGCGCGAGGGCGCTGCGGTGTGAGGGTGGCGGTTAACTAACGGCTGCGGTGCCGGGTGTGAGGTGGCGCGGTGGGAGGTCTTTACGGTCTTGCTGTGTCTTTCTCTTAGGAGAAAAATCAATTGAACACCCCCATCTTGTCAGGCAGCAGTGACGATGGCAGGGTTATCCTATGAGCTGGTGTTTGTGCCTGGGGAAGCTGGGCTCAGCGGGATTGCTAACGCTGCTGTGTGGTAGTATAATAAAAACTGATGCCTTCCCACTTTCTCGGTAGGAGGGTATCGCCTTTCCTTTGTAGTGCATTACCATTAGCCCTTGTGGTGAAGAGCAAAACTTGTAATATGAATTGCTTTTAGTCTTTGCAAGGCACTTGTTTTCCTTCGAGGATTAGCTGTCTGCAGAGAGCCTACTTGCACATCAGGGAATAACTGGCGTTTTCCCCTGAAACGTTAGTGCCGTCTCCCATCCTGCTCCACTTTCCTCTTAAGCATAATGAGTAATAAGGCTTGTAACTAGCTTTCTTGATGTTTGTCATTTGTGAGTAGGCCATAAGGTAACTGTAAGGTTAAGGCAACTGCTTATAGTACAGGTATGTAAGCTAGATTTAATTAGCAGAAATGGTGTGTTCCAACTGTTGTCAATAAAGCCAAATGGGTGTGAGAAGTGAGGAGGAGAGTACTAAGAGAGTACTAAGATGACTTTGAAATGGGAACCACAAAACTTTTCAACAACATAGGCTCTTAGTATTGATAAAAGCAAACTGCTTCCAAACTGGACTTGAAAAGCTTATGATTAAAAACAAGTAGCTGCTATCAGATTATGTTGATCTTGGGTTGGTCTCTTCCACATCGTTTGCTGTGAGTTGCATTGATAGTTTTAAGAGTTGCTTTAGATAAGCATGTAATCCAGGGAACCATCAAAGTGTCTCTTACTCTCATGTCTGTGTTTTTTAAGCAGATGCTACTGATTTTCTGCCTTCACAGCTCAGGAGTGCCAAAACTTCAGTCACAGTGCAGGTTCTCGCTCTGCATGTAGTCTTCTGCGCAGCAGGAGTTTTCATTTCCCCAAAAAGTACCTTGGTTTTCACAGTTACTTGTAAAAAGTAATGTTTTATTTCTTTCTCAACGATTTCTGTGTTTGAGCATAAAGGAATGAAGCTGGGGAAAAGTACGGGGATAATTTGATTGTTGATAAGATCTGTGGCAGTTGGGGGGTGGGGGACAGAAAAAGCAAAAACAGTGGGGGGGTTATTCACTTCCTGACTTCCACTTGCTGATTTTGCAGGTAGCTAGATGTGCAACATGGTGACTTGTCAAAGGCTGAGTCCATGAGTGTTTCTTTTCAAGTGGCCAACTTCCATCATTAAATGGCTATTGCAATTTCTAGCAAGCTTGAAGCTTGAACCCTGAAGGTTCACTCATATTCTAGTTAGTCAAAGAATAATCCTATAATGCGTATTACTACGTAGTCAAAATGGTATCTCACATATATAAAAAGTGGGGAAACATTGTATCTCTCAAATTATTTATATTTCTGATAAGAACAGTGACCAGCTCGTAGTGGCTCTGAGTATCTGAGTCACTGGCACAGGTTGCCCAGGGAAGTTGTGGATGCCCCATCCCTGGAGGTGTTCAAGGCCAGCTTGGATGAAGCTTTGAGCAACCTGGTTGTCGTGGGTTAAGCAGAGAAGAGTTAATTTTTTTTCTTTTTTCTCTTCTCTTCATAAATAGCTAGCAAGAAGCTAATGTTTTGGATTCATGCTCAGGAGAAAACTGTTACGAAAAGAACGTTTGTAGTTATTGCTAGGATACTCTCAAGGATAAAATACTTTATCTCAACCCGTGAGTTTTCTTGCTTTTGTCCTCCTGATTCTCTGCCCCATCCCCCTGGGGAAGTGGGAGAACAGCTGCATGGGGCTTAGCTGCCAGGCAGGGTTAACCCACCACAACAGGGTAGTGAGGCTCTCCAGTACCACCCTGCTGTAGTGTATTGTTATTGTGTTAATGCCAAAGTTACTTTTTTTTTTTGAGTAACCTGGAACAGATCCCATTCACTAACAAAATGGGACGTTCTAGTAATTCCCTGGAATGTTTTACAATTACTGATACAATCACTGTTGAAATCAAGTGGTGACATGTGTTTTTAAATTACAGTGTAAATAGCATTATTGTTAAAAATAGACAATTCATGCTAACAGAATTTTGGAGGTTAAGAACCACTACATTTTTGTCATTTGCAAGAATATTCATGTGAGGATGGAGATGGTGTCTTGAGAAAGTGTCAGGCTGAGTTTTGATAAGCAGTCTACAGCATATAGAAGCTAAAAAGATAATTGTTAGTTGCTTAAATCTGCACTTGGAAAATTCAACTTTCAAGGCTGCTTAAAGTTTGTGCACAGTTACATGTCCAGCTTGAAACAATACTGGGTATTTGGGACAATGAGACTTGTAGTCTGGTGTATAACTAATCAATTTGATTATTTATTTTTCTTCAGCTGGAATCTGTATATTGTACTTTAGGATGGCTTAATTAAAGGTCCTAGCTGTCTGTCTTCAAAGAGAGGCAGATGGTTTACAAAAACCCAAAATGATCAAAATAGCAGTAAATTAATTCAAGAATGAAATTGGAGAACAGAAGGAACTCTCACAGTATAGTCTTCCCAATTAAATTGTTATAAGGACTTTAACCCTTGAAAATTGTCTTGAAGTAAGATACTTTGCCCTAAGGAAACCATTGTAGTGCATTTTTTTTAGCACACACATGTGTGGTTTC
The DNA here is from genome assembly GCA_013400615.1 of Syrrhaptes paradoxus. Taxonomy (NCBI): domain Eukaryota; kingdom Metazoa; phylum Chordata; class Aves; order Pterocliformes; family Pteroclidae; genus Syrrhaptes; species Syrrhaptes paradoxus. Next base: position 28,321 of record VZTO01013129.1, on the reverse strand, counting down.
AGTTTCCTGGTACACAAATAATGTCTGTTTTTTATTTAGAAAAATACATTGTTGATTACTGCCATAACTTGTCCAGCAACTGTTCTTAAATATAATTTTCTACAAAATTGTTTTGCAGGTCTCTCTGTGCCTTCTGAGACAAATGAGGATAAAAATGCTAAGCAGCAGTGTAAGCCAAGAGAAGTATTTCTGTGTAAAAATTGGGATGGAAATTCAAAGAAGTCTCCATTTAAAAGCAGAGATGTATTGGCAAAGAAATCGAGTTTGTGTAAAAATCGGGATGGAAATTCAAAGAAGTCTTCATTTAGGAGCAGAGATGTATTGGCAAAGAGATCGAGAAACTCGTCCCCAGTGAAACTTGAAATGAAACTTCAAGAGTCTGAGTGTGATCTTGTCATTGATGTGCCACCAGAAGCCATTAATAAAAAGCCAAGAATAAGTAGGAACTTTAGAAAGGGGAACAGGGAAAAAGAACTGGCTACTGTAACATGTGCAGAAAAATTACATGATAGTGCTATAGCAGACATCCCTGGTTGTACAGAAGAAAAATCAGAGAAAATGATCACTTCGTGGAAGCATGGCAAAGGTTTAAATAAATCTGAAAAACTAGGCAATATTTTTCCAAAAGCAAATGAGATTTATTTGCCTGAGGTAAACATTGAAATATTGAAGGTTTTGGAGGAAAGAGATGACTTTGCTTATATTGAAGAGAAACATGTATCTTCAGCTGCTTCTGTTGAGTCAGACATGCAGAAAGGAATTCTGAAGCAAGGGAATGCAGAAAGCAATATATTGATTGATGCATTTTTTCAGGACCATACTACTAATGAAGATTGTGTGACCAGTGAAAGAGTAACACAGTCTGTCTTGTGTACTAGTCACTCATCAAAAGATGAGACCACAATTGAAAGACCTTATAAGGAAATAATAAAATATTCGGAGGAAAGCCCAACTTATTACTTAAACAAGAAAGAAAGTGAAATAACTCTGAGTTCATCTGCTAAGGAAGCAGAACCCAGGGAAGAGGACACAGAGCTCTCTCAATCAGATGATCCTTTAGAGGAATGTTTGAGAATTTTTTATGAGTTTGAAAGAGAAACACAAAAGAAGGACAGTGATAAGCAGGTATTTTGTTTCCTTTTTAGTGTTTGGTTTTTTTCTGAGCATATGAGGATGGGATGTGATATATAGAATCATTAAGGTTGGAAAAGACCTCAAGGATCATCAAGTCCAACCCAACACCACCGGACTCACTAAACCATGTTCCTCAGCACCCTATAGTCAAGTTCAAATGCTCTTTCTGAAATATATGTTAGTAAAGCTTAGATATTTGAGCCTTCAATGCTAGTAGACAAAGTCATAAGGAGCACTTACGACCCTGTAGTCTAATTTGACAGTGGGTGTTGTGTATGTTTCCTGAAACAGAAAATTTATTTGAATAGCTCCCTGTCTTGGGGTAGCCATTTTTACTTTTACTGTAATAAGTGAAGTTTTAGAGGCAGTTGTTTTGTATTCAGTAGTCTCCTGTTCTTCTTATAAACAAATGGAGCAACTTTGAGTACCACTGCCTCAGCTTCAAAGCACTGTGGCTTAACTGTTCTGAATGTAAAATAACTGTCTAATACCAGGAAAATAAACATTCCATCAGTGAGTTTTTTTTGACTGAGTATCCTGAAGTATTGGAGGGAATGGATCGTGATTTCTGAAGTCTAGAGCTTCATAACAATTGGTCTGAACAGTCTGTTCTTGTTTTTGTAGGCCTATGAAGAAAATGTAGATCTGAATGTATTAGAAATGAAAGTAAATGTTCCTGGACAAAGAAGAATTGCATACATGATAAAGTTTCTGAGTTATAATCTTGAAATAACTTGAAGGTCAACATAGCTTTACTTAGTATCTGTAGCCTCATAAATGGTTCAGGTTGGCTGAGTTCTGTAGTATAATTGTAAAAATATTTTGAAATTAGTTAAAAAAAATGTCTCATCAACTCTTCTGTTAAAAGTTGCAGCAAATATTGTAGTACTTAGACAGTTGAAGTAAGCTGCTGCCCAGGGCAACTGAGGCTGATGGATATTGGAAATTCAGTTTGAAGTGGAGGCTTTACCATGGGATTACAGCTACAGTACCTGGAAACCCAATGTGGCTGTTGCTTTCTCTGCTTTAGAGTGCATTGCTTAGTGGCAATGTTGATAGCAGGGATATTTCTTTAAACCCCCTCCAGTATGCCTGAGATCTTTCAGCTTGGGTTTTCCTTCCAGGGACAGGATGCTGAGCACTGAATCTGATAGCAAAATCAATTTTAAGAAACAGTATGTTAACTTTAACACTGTCTTGCTGTGATTTGGAACTGCTTGAATGCTAACTCTGGTTTTGTGTTTGTGCATATCAGGTGCATAACAAAAGTGAAATTACGTCTTTCAATGCATCTCCTTGGCAGCAGGGTCATGATGCAGAAATTCGGCAGGCACACTTGGAACCAATGGAGTTTGGAGCAGCAGTTGAAAGGGTCCAAGCTTTTACTGCTACAGCCTCTAAACAGACTAAAACTACACCTGGGTTGTCAGCTACTGAGTTGCAAAGCATTGGGCCAATAGGTATGACGGTTTGATCCACAGGCTTGACAAACTAAATGTTGTTTCTCTTCAGTTAGACATGGCTTGAATGTTTTCATTTTGTTCTGGTGAATGTTAGCTGTGAGTTGAATGATGGTGAACACTCAGCTTGTGCAGACAGATGACCTATCCAACTACAAAGCTGTATTTGAGCTCTTGGTAGCTGTAGTAGAAAGGGGACAACTACTATGTGCTAAGTTCTTTGAACGTGCAGAGTTTTGACCAAGATCCTGAAAAACATTTGTTTTGTTGAAAGTCTTTTGCTACATGACTTGAAAGAATAAAAATAGAAACCTTGTGAGTTTCCTTTTAGTACTGATGTCAACTGTTAGGCTTCTAATCTGAAGCATTCAGACCTGAAACAATTTAAGTCTTGTGATATGGAAGTCAGAATAGAAGTTATTTTCTGCATTTGATACGAGTGAAACAGTATTTCCCCTTCAGTTTTTCTGCTGTCACTTTAAATATATGCTTACAAAGGAACCTACCTAGCAATTAATTAAATACTTCTTGGTAGTTTCATTCATGTTTTTTTATTACACATGCCATGAAACGTCTTCACATAGAAGTCCTTCTGCCGGTGTATCCATTCTTTCTGAATAGCAGTAAAATGGATTTGTGTATCTCATGGTGTACAAATGTGTCATGCTGTATAATAAGTGCTGATGCAAGTAAACTTAAGCAGGATAACTGCAAGTCAAATGCTGATACCTTGACTCCAGAATCTTGTGGCAAACTTGAGTTTGAGATCTGCAGTATTCATGACTTCAAAAAGCAATACTTTAGGGCACTTACTGATTCCACTGGAAGATGAAGTTAGAATGGGTTAGGTGGGTTTCCTGATTTTTTTTTATTTTTGCTACCATGCCTTTTTGCAAGGGAGGGCAAAGGGACAGGGAAGACAGGCAAATAGGTGTTTAAAAATTACAGTCATTACAACTTGAAAATAGCTTTTGAGTTGTGTGGCTGCTTTATTCTAACATCTTCAAACTGATACATGATCTCAAAAATACTGGAGAACAATTTGCATAAAATCTATTGTCAGAAGTAAAGTCTTAATGTGCTTCCTGACGTTCCAGATTTGCTTCTATGCATTAGTTTACTTCTACCATGCTTTAACAAAGGAGCTGTGAAATACCTGTGTTCCAGATTAATGTAATATAAATAGTAAAGATTACCATTGGAGTTTAGATTCTCTGCTTTCTGTGTGTTTCAGCCTCTTTAAATTTACCTGAAGTTCAGCCCATTGAAAGCAGCAGTGGTCAAATGTATATACTACTGGAAGGAAAAGTTGGAATAGCACTGCCCTGTGGACTTTCTATTAGTTCATTCAGAAGGACTACTCCTGTGCCATTTGAGGTACTGTAGAGTTACTGCTGCAGAACTTGGATATATGAATGGGAACAGAAGTGGAAAAACTACATGTCGAAGTATTTTATAATGTAGACCCAGTAATGTCATATACCAGTATAGCTTTTTATAAATAAATTGCTTTGTTTCCTGTGTGCTTTAGTCAAGTTAGCATGCAAATTGTATTTGCATTTTCCTTGGTTGTACTAGCCAGCGCTACACAAATGTAAGCAATTAAATATATAATGTGTTAATCAAAGTGGCTGTAGTGGGAGAGTTAAGTTCCAGTTTGTTTTCAGTCAAATAATGCTTGCATGTTGGCTATTTTCCCATAAAACTTCCTGCCATGTATAGAGGCAGATAATATCTGATGAAAGGCTTTATTTGGCTTCAAGGGAAGTACTATTATAAATTAAATGGCTCTCGGGGAACTTGTCAAAAAGTTAATGCATGTATATTTTGGTTTGTTAGAGACAACTTTGCTTTGTAATTTTGAGTGGCAGAGTATTGTAAGGTTTTCTTCTCAGAAAAATTAATCTTGCTTTCTTCTATAAGGCAAAGGCCACTTGAAGATTCCTAGGGCAGATAAATGACAAGATCACAGTTTTGCTTTCTAATTAAAAATGTGAAATGTCATGGGTTCAGACAGTTTGGTTATTGACATTTTTCTAGGATATTAGGTATGGATTACTTCATGCTTCATATCTCCAGTATGTACCTTCTTGTTTGCTAAATAGAATACTGCATGCCCCAATAATGGTGAGAGTAGGTTGTGACAATTATACACATTGCATTGGCTCCTTTTGTGCAAAAATTACCTTCTCCTTGGTAGTAGTTCACACATTTAAATGCTGCTCTTAAGGGATCTTCCTTAGGGAATAACTGTGGTATAGACATATTATTCCTTTTTTGAGACACTCAGTGTGTCTTTAACTGTTTGGAGCTTTTTGGATGTGGCCGTACTATTGTTAACCTAACTTACTGCCAGATTTTTGAATGTGATGATTTTAACTTCTGTGCTTTATCTTAAAATAAACATATTGTGATAAGCAAAAACTATGTTGCATTGTCTGGAAAGGGCTATAAGTTCCTAAAAATTTTTTTTTTCGCTCTAGTTCATTGCATCCTTAGTTTATGCTGTGAGTGGTATTGGCTGAAATAAAGGCTGGATGGAGAGCATGACTTAAATCAGAACTGAACTGCTAATGCTTGCTGAAGGACTGAACTTTATAAAAGAAAACAGTTTGAAAAATACTTTTAATACCTCATGTAACTTAGAGCAGAAGACTACTTTGTTCAGTTTGAGCAGGGAAAACCTCGATAGCTACTATTTCTGATGGTTGTTTCTAGCTCGCTGTCATGTGCAGCTCTAGTGTTCTGAATAGCTATTCAGCAGTGTTGTTATTTCATGTATTTATTTTTTCTGAGGATGGGCAAAACAATGTCTGACCTGGTTTTAGTTCTTTGGGTTATTTGTTGCGTATTGACTGCATTAGTATGAGTTTGTGCTTGTTTCTTTTTCAAGGTTTCTTCTCAGAAAAGGCCTTCCATTCCAGAATCAGGATCCAAAGTACCATCTGAGACAAGAGAGCGTTACATCAATGTTTTTTTTTCAGAATGCTTAAAAAGTTGTAGCACAGTGAAAGAAGCTATTGACAAGGTTTGTAATGTTTTACAGATCTTTACAATTCCTCTTAATTAAGTCATCAGGTCTTATCTTCCACAATGTGTTGGTGGGGTTTTTAATTTGATTTTTTTTAAGGCAAATATTTAAGACTTTTCAGTAAGCAGAGGTTAAAGTGTACTGGATCCTAAACTTGCTAGTTTTATCAATCAGTTTCAGTTTTCTCTAAGTAAAAACATTTGTCTTTGGCTAATTAGCTTCCAAAAAGACATATTTTGCTATTAAAAATGAAAAGTTTTTCTTTTGCAGATGCAAAATAGAATTCTTCTTGTGAATACTGGAAGCTTCCTGGAATGTAATAATGACATTGAGATCTATTCAGAATAGGCAGAAAACATGTTTGAAGAACAGCCATAAATCTCTATAATTTTGAGCCTATGATCTTGTGTTTACTGTTTACACCACACCAAGTACTCCTTGAGCTTGTAGCCAACAGATATCCTGAGCTTAACCTTTAGGTAGTCTAAATTGCTTGTCTACTGGAAATCAGAAGATGTTATGGAGGTGTCCTGATAAGACTCTATATGTGTATTTAGTTATACATTGAATGAAAGTTTGTACAACATTAATCTGCCATTTGTGGTGTGTTCTCCCTATTATGCAGCATACCCTGGCATGCCTGACTTTTCATTCCCACAAAATAATATTTCTTTTACCTTCCATTTAACTTCCTCCTGTACTATTTCTTGGCTTCATCAGTTCTTCACTTTCTCTTTTCCTCTTCTTAGAGGTTGTAAGTTGTGAGTTGTACTGGGTGTAGTGATTGTTAGAAGACACTGTTTATGCTTCCCTTTTGCTAACTATGCAGATAGTGTAAACTGAAATAAAACCAGGGAAGAAGCATTTTCCTTCCCCCAGAAGATTAGTGAGCACACTCGGTGTTTTGAATGTGTGCTTCTTCATAGTTAAATGGTGCTGGACCTTCCTTTCACTCCTGTTTGTTATGACTTTACATAAGAAAATTAAGGAAACATTTATTGACTTAATGCCTCCTTTGAAACATGATTAGAAAAAGCTGACTGTAGCCACAGGAATGGTTACCCTAAGAATGTTCAAAATCTCACAAGGTCTAGATTTAAATTCTGACTTGGAGCACCGATTTCCCCCACAGATCTTTGCTTCAAAAGTACTGAATTTGTCTTTTGAGGTGTCTCATCCACGTGACTGTGTCTCCTGTTGCACTTCAGATTTAGGAGACTACTTGCATATGTATGTACCTCTAGGCTCAGAATCTCAAATTCTAAATGGCAGTGCTTTTTTTTTATAGAACTTACAGTACTCCACTAACACTCGGTCTCTTTTCTTTTTTTTAAATATAGGCCCTGATGGAAGAGCAATCTGTTTATGATCATTGTAGCAGTAAAAAAATGTACCTGAATTCTGCTGTGAAGGCTGTCAAAAAACTGAGAGATTATGGTAGTTGTGCTTTCAATTAAGATTTTTTTAAAATGGGTTATTAAGTGTAGAAATTAGAAGAGTAGAGAAATCATAGAATAGTAGAACAGTTTGGGTTGGAAGGGACCTTAAAGACATCCAGTTCCAACCCCCCTGCCATGGGCAGGGACACCTCCCACTAGACCAGGTTGCTCAAAGGCTCATCCAAGCTGGCCTTGAACACCTCCAGGGATGGGGCATCCACAGCTTCCCTGGGCAACCTGTTCCAGTGTCTCAGTAAAATATTTATATATAGTATAATATATATACTCTCTCAGTAAAATATTTCTTCCTAATACCTGATCTAAATCAGCCTTATTTTAGCTTAAAACCTCTAACCCTCATTCTATCACTACACTATCTATCACTACTCTTCTGTCAAGAGTCCCTCCCCATCTCTCCTGTAGCCCCCTTAAGTACTGGAAGGCTGCTATAAGAGCCTTCTCTTCTCCAGGCTGAACAACCCCAACTCTCTCAGCCTGTCCTCGTGGGAGGTGCTCCAGGCCCCTGGCTGTCCTCATGGCCTTCCTCTGAACTCGCTCCATCAGGTCCATGTCCTTAAGTTGGAGGCCCCAGAGCTGGATGCAGCACTCCAGGTGGGGTGTCATGAGAATGGAGTAGAGGGGAAGAATCGCCCTTGTTACATCTTAAAAGGACTATTTAGTTTAACTTAACTAAAGATATTTCTGAATGTTTAAATTCATTTGTAGGAATATATCACTGAAATAAATTGTTATTTTGATTTATAAATACTTGCTTAGTATATTAACAGGAAACCTAAAATTGAGAATACTAAAAATGTTTTCCTGCATTCAGGGCAACTTAATAACAGCACATCTTCCAGTGGCTCTGGGTCCATGAAGTCAGAGGAAGAAAAAGGTAAAGAAAGAGGAAGGGAGCTGTCAGTTTTCCCTTTCAGCCTATAAAAGGGCTTATTTCAGCATGAAAATGTTGCTCTGGTTTTGGTCAAGCTTTGTTAGCCTCTGCAAGGGTTTCCAACACAATTCTCTATTTAGACCTGAAGGCTCATTCTTAGAGGAAAAATATTGAACTTTTGGTTGAAAAGAGCATGTTTGTTAGCATTGCATGCAAAGTCTTTCAGAGAGCTAGTGAATTAGTATCCCTTTTGTTTAGTGTCTTTATTTTGAATACTGCTTCATCTCTAATCACTTCTAATTGCTCTGAGGTACAAGCATATAGTTTTTTTGGATATACACTATAGTGCACATCTTGTATGTTCAGTTTTGTTTTATTTTGGAAGCACTAGGATATTTAAGTGCTACTTACATTTGTTCTAATATTGCTTAAGCTTTGGGTTTGTTTATTTTTAGGATTTTAATTGTGGGTTTTTTTAGCATTTACAGGTGGTGCTCTATATGAGCTTTTAAAAGATTATCTTCTGACTGAGGAACAATTGAAGGAAAATAACTTCCCTCGACCAAATCCTGAAAAAAATGGTAGTGCTCTACTTACTGGAGTTGTGAAAAATGCTGGATATGATGGTAGGTGCCTACTAGACTGTAATAAAATCATATTTCAGACTGTGGTTCATGGGACAGTAAAATACATAGGTATAAAATTATACATTATGGCAGTGTTCCATATTTAGTGCCCAGACTAAAAGTGAATTCACAAGCTTTCAAAACTAAACCATGAAGCTTCATAGGTTTTTTTAAATTTTTTTTTCTTTTGACATAGTAATTGAAGAAGTTGCAAGTAAACTTGAATTTCTTATTGTGCTATAGAGGAACTTGGAGGGGGCATGGTTTATACATGGCTAATCTTGGGAGGCTGCTTATGTATTGGTACTCTGTTTTTGCAATGTCTGTTCATGTAACTTTTTTTTATACTTTAATTCAGCATTTTTTACCTTTATGGCAAGTCAGAAAGGAATTGTGCTCTGCTATAATATTTTTAGCTTTCAAGAGAGTGTGCTGTAGGTGTGGCAAAGTATATGCTGTTACTTCTTCTGGAGAACATAGACGTGAAGAAGAATGCAACTATCATTCTGGTAAAGTATTGGAACAAAAAGGTAAATATTCTTGGCATTCAGTCGTTGTGGAAGCTGTTAAAAGTTATAACGTCTCATGTAAATCTGAACAAGATCAATATGAAACTTTTTTGCACAAAGCTGAGCTATGTTCTGCTGTACTTTTGGGAATGTGGCTAGTTAGTAAAGCCTGTTTTCTCTGAATATGCCATAACTTTAGGAAATATGGTGTTAATAAAACCATGTGGGAAGAAGGTAGAAAAATGTTTGTGTGGCCTTTCACTAACTTCTAAGTGAACCTTGTCACCATTTCTGAAGGATATTTTAAATACTCAGAGGGAGAACCTTCCAAAGCATATTACAGCTTTCTTTTTCTCCCATTTATTGCTATTTCTTTTTTTATGAAAAAAGGAGGAAATTATGTACAGTTTGTTATCTTGGCATAAGTGGGACCTGTAGGTGGAACTTGCTTCTTTCCATAGTGCAGTCTGGGGAGAAAATGGGGAAGAAATTTGAGAGGAGGAGTGAGGTTACTGATTTGTTTTTGCCGTTGCTAGTTGCTGCAAAAACTGCTCCATTTTCAGCTTGCTTTTTTTTTTGGCAGTTCCTGGTGGCCTGGAAAAATGCTATAGCTGTTGTGAAAGAACAGTTGGGTCTGCTGGATGTCAGATTGCAAAGGTAGGAATAATGTCCTCAAAGTTTATATAATGCAGTGTCTTAGTTTTGTGTATTATGGCCTTTTGACTTAAAGCTGAGTCATAGCTTTCTGTGAATGGTTTGTTTCAAGCTGCTTAAGTTTACTTACTAGCTTTTAGTAAATTAGATGGCAAATATTGACAGTAAGCATTATATATATATATATATATATATATGCCCCTGAGTCAGTTAGAGAATCATGGAATCATTAAGGTTGGAAAAGACTTCAAAAATCAAGTCCAACCCAACACCACCTAACTCACTAAACCATGTCCCTAAGCACCACATCTACACGTTTCTTGAACACTTCCGGGGATGATCATTCCACCGCTTCCCTGGGCAGCCTATTCCAATGCCTGATCACTCTTTCAGTGAAGAAGTTTTTTCTAATATCCAGCCTAAACCTTCCCTGGTGCAACTTGAGGCCATTTCCTCTTGTTCTATCACTTCTTGCTTTAGAGAAGAGGCCAGCACCCACCTCACTACAACCTCCTTTCAGGTAGTTGTAGAGAGTGATAAGGTCTCCTCTCTAGACTAAACAACCCCAGTTTCCTCAGCCGCTCCTCGTAAGACCTGTGCTCCAGACCTTTCACCAGCTTCTCTGCCCTTCTCTGGACCTGCTCCAGCATCTCAATGTCCCTCTTGTGGTAAGGGGCCCAAAAATGAACACATGATTCAAGGTGCGGCCTCACCAGTGCCGACTACAGGGGCACAATCACTTCCCTAGACCTGCTGGCCACACCACTTCTGATGCAGGCCAGGATGCCCTTGGCCTTTTTGGCCACCTGGGCACACTGCTGGCTCATGTTCAGCAGGCTGTCGACCAGCACCCCCAGGTCCCTCTCTGCTGGACAGCTTTCCAGCCACTCTCGCCTGAGCCTGTAGCATTTCAGGGCATTGTTGTGATCAAAGTGCAGGACCCGGCACTTGGCTTTATTGAACCTCATACAATTGGCCTCTGGCCATTGGTCCAGCCTGTCCAGATCCCTCTGCACAGCCTCCCTGCCCTCAAGAAGATCAACACACCTGCTCAATTTGGTATCATCAGCAAACTTACTGAGGGAGCACTCAATGCTCTCATCCAGGTCATTGATAAAGATGTTAAACAGGACAGGCCCCAATACTGATCCCTGGGGAACACTGGTGACCGGCCACCACCTGGACTTAACTCCATTCACCATGACTCCCTGGGCTCAGACATCCAGGCAGTTTTTTATCCAGCAAAGGGTGTTCCTGTCTAAGCCATGAGCCACTAACTTTTCTAGGAGAATGCTGTGGGGCATGGTGTTGAAGGTCTTGCTAAAGTCCAAGTAGATGACATCCACGGCCTTTCCCTCATCTACTAGGCGGGTCACCTGGTCATAGAAGGAGATCAGGTTGGTCAGGCATGACCTTCCTTTTATGAACCCATGCTGGCTGGGGTTCTCCTGTACATGCTGTGTGAGCACACTAAAGATGAGCTGTTCCATAATCTTCCCTGGTACAGAGGTCAGGCTGACAGGCCTGTAGTTCTCCAGGTCCTCCTTATGGCCCTTCTTGTAGATGGGTGTCACATTGGCAAGTTTCTAGTCTTCTGGGACCTCCCCTGTTAGCCAGGACTGTTGATAAATGATGGAGAGTGGCTTGGCAGGCTCCCCTGCCAGCTCCCTCAGTACTCTGGGGTGGATCCCCTCTGGCCCCATAGACTTGTGTGTGTCCAGGTGGCGTAGCAGGTCATTAACTGCTTCCTCCTGGATTGTGGGAAGGCTATTCTGCTCTTTGTCCCTGCCTGCCATCTCAGGGAGTTGAATATCCTGAGGATAACTAGTCTGACTATTGAAGACAGGCAAGGAAGGCATTAAGCACCTCAGCCTTTTCCTTGTCCTTGGTGATAATGTTCCCTCCTGCATCCAGCAAGGGATGTAGATTCTCCAAAGCTCTCCTTTTGTTGTTAATGTATTTGTAAAAACATTTTTTACAAATTGTCTTGCAATTTGGGTAAGATATATCTAGCAAACTTGCACTTAAATACTAATGGAAACTTTGCAGCTTCATGTTCATGATGGAAGAAGGGAGAAACTGGAAGGCTTCATGAAGACATTAACTAAACCACCGCCTTTAGATGGAAACTATGGTGTATATGCTTTGGACTGCGAGATGGTATGAGCAACCTAAAAGCTTTGGTGCAGCTAATAGAATTGGTTTATGAACCAGTTTCCTATCTGTAGTAGTTTGGAACTCATGTCCCCAAGGTCTGCAGAACTCTATTAACTCCACGTGACTAAGACCTTCAGTCTGGCTAGTCGCTCTACGTATCTAGACCTTTAGTGTTGACTATGCAGTGAGCAATATTGTTTGGATCTGTTGAGCTGGTAGGCAGTTCTGCTTTCTGTTCAACTTGCAGAATGTAATGAAACGTCATTGCTGTATAAATGCCTGTTACTTTTTTCTTCAGTGTTATACAACCCATGGCTTGGAACTAACTAGAGTGACAGTGGTTGATGTTAAGCTACAGGTCGTCTATGATACATTTGTTAAACCAGATGGTGAATTTGTAGACTACGATATAAGGTAACATCTGTAAGTCTATAGTGCTTCAGGATTAGACTTAATAAATTAGTAGATAACTATAGAAGAAGAAACGGGCCTCTCTTAAATGTCTATTTCTAGTAACATAAATCAAAGACCTTCAATCAGGAAAGACGTTTTTCTTATAGGCTCAGTTAAGAACAATTTTTCTCTTTGCTTGGTTCAATTTATTTTTTTCCATATTGGAAGACTTTTTCTCTCCTTCCTTAAAAAAAAAAAAATAAGTTAGAACTCCCAGAACTTGCTGAATTCCTTAAGGGGTTAGAAGCAAATGCACATTTCATCTATTAATATTGTCTCACAGAAAAGCAGTGTAGTCATAAGACATGATGTGAGGCCATCAGACTGTAGAGCTTAACAAGATATGGCTGTTACTTTGTGCAGATCACTTGTATTTGGTCTTCGTATTGTGTTTCGTCTTTGAGACCTGGAAGACAAGTTTTGGATTCCTATTAGTTCTTTGAAGTTCTGCAACTGCTTTGAGAAGACACAAGTTTTGAGGCTCACTGTAAAAAAAAAAANAAAAAAAAAAAAAAAAAAAAAAAATGGAGGAGAGCCGACATAATGTGTTCCTGCTTCTTAAACAGCAATATTTTTTTGCTCAGAGCCCTGCCTTTAGTCCATACTTTAAAAACAACAGGATCAGTTTCTTTTAGAGCTAAGTTAATATAATCTAGCTTAGTTTTTCTTAGTCTACCTAGGTGAAAAGGAATGGAAAAAAAGCCTTATGTTGACTTTAACACTGATTTCAAAGCTCGCTAGTGTTAACTTGAGAGGCTGGGGGAATGACGACTGCAAACCTAGTTCTTCTAGATATTTCTTAGTGTCTCTGTTAATGAAGCTCTTCTAAATCTGTCTTTAGGCTCTCTGGAGAAATGGAGGATGGTCTGAAGAATACCACAACGTCTCTTCAGGATGTACAGGCAATATTACTAAACTTGTTCAGTGCAGATACAATTTTAATTGGACACAGCTTAGAAAATTACTTGCTTATTCTCAAGGTATGATAACCTGTTTGAAGCCAATTTTAAGAGGTGACTACTTGCCTTTACTGTGTTCTAATTAATTTCAAAAAGGAAAATAATGTTGTGTTTTGGCAAATCAACTTGTATGAAAAAGGAATTAAATGGACTTAGTTGTTAAATACTAGCTGTATCAGAAATAACACTACATTTAGAGAAGGAAGAGATGTGTATACAAACACAGTGTGGTTTTTGGGTGTCCTGCTTTGCTGTTTTGTGCTTCTAGCTGTGCAACTATACACCACTACTGAATAATATTGTCTTTATTTCTGGGTTTGCAGAAGCCTAGAATTGTATGTTTTCTTATCTTGCTGAACTCATGCTGGCAAATGCATAAAAGGCAGTAACAATTCAAGTAGTACTAAGGCATTGCTCTTAGACTCTCTATAAATAATTATTCTGCCTGTCAGGTAATTACCTTAAGTACCAGAAATGCATGGATTATGCTATTAGATATCAAAGGTATCAATATTCCATAAGAAACATAACCATCTGCTCAGGAAGACTCAGGGGATCTTACCAATGTATATAAATACGTGAACAGAGGATGTGAACCAGTCTTTTCAGTGGTGCCCAGTGCTAGGACAAGAGGCAGTAGGTGCATACTGAAACACCGGAGGTTCCCTCTGAACATCAGAAATCACTTTTTCACTGTGAGGATGACCAAACATTGGTACAGTTGTGGAGTCTTCTACCTTGGAGGTAGAAGCTCAAAAGCCATCTGGACATGTTTCTGGGCAACCAGCTCTAGGTGGCCCTGCTTGAGCAAGAGGGTTGGACAAGGTGACTTTCAGAAGTGCCTTCCAACTGCAATGATTAGGTCATTATTACTAGTGAAAGAATTTACCTCTGATAAGCTTCCCTGCTATTGATATCTAAAGGCTGAAGCAAATGAGACTTTGTAGTATAGTATTGGCTGTCTAAAACCTGAATTAATCACATTCATTGTGTGTATATATAACTAGTGAATAAATGTCAATGCAGTGAACAGAAATTGCTGCAAAGGATGATTTTTCCCCAGTTCTTGCCCGACAGCTTGTTTGTCTAAAATGAATAAGAAAAACACAAGACAGATGATGTAATACTTGGGGCTCAAGGATTAGTTTGGGCATATTATTGAGGAAAGAAATTTTTTAGATGCTAGATGGTATTTCTTTAATTAGTAAAGGAGGTGCAAGACTGTAACTGGATGTGTAATCATTACTGTGGCCTCTTTTCTTTTCCAGCTAATTCATGACACAGTAGTGGACACATCAGTAGTGTTTCCTCATCGGCTAGGTTTGCCTCACAAAAGAGCACTTAAAAGTCTGATGGCTGAATACCTCAGGAGAATTCAAGATCGTGGTAAGAGTGCAGGATCCTATTAAGCAATTGGTATATTGTGTCGTGAAATGGGAGACAAGAATAACCAAGAAAACTGACACGGTAGTTATCCAAGACAAAGCTTGAAATGACAGCGAATGTATACCTTTACTTCAATAGTATAGTGACAGCAGAGGATATACTGGAGGGTATGATGGTTGGTGTTGTGGTTTAACCCTGGACGACAATGGGCACCACGCAGTTGCTCACTCATTCCAACCCCTCTGCCTCCCCTCCCAGTACAGTTGGCTTGTCAAAGTGTCAAAGAGTAAACCTGTAAGTTGTTGGCTTTTTAAGCTTTGACTGAACATGTAATAAAAATGTAAAACATATGTAATTTAAATCCTTTAACTCCATTCTGTTTGGATTTTGTGGAGTGTTTCATTGGATCAGGACAAGTAGATGCTCCTTAATTAATCAAGGTTGAAATCTACCATTTAGTTGCAAAATCAGCTTCTTATCTGTTACTCTTTCAACTTCTGATTTGAAAGTACATGACTTGGAGAGGCTGATTTTCCAAAGACAGTTATGTTGGATACGTAAGGTTACTAATCCAGGCTCCATTGAATATTGAAGCTGGAGGATACAGTGAGAAACTGGATACTGCCAGACAATACTGGACTGCTATAGAAGTATGTGGTGATTACCTTGAATGCTGGTAGCAAGAAGTTGCACCAAAAACTGTCTAAATACTAAGTATTAATAGTCTCAACAATTGTTCAGCTTAAACAAAGCTACCATTCTTTTATAGAGAAACGCGTAATCTAACACTTCTAATTTTTTTTTCTTCTTCTCTAGTTGGTGGTCATAATTCCAGGGAAAATGCAATTGCTTGTATGGAACTAATGCTTTGGAAGGTCAAGGAAGACAATAAATGGAGAAAACGGTGATTACTATGGCTTTGGAGGAACAAGATGTGGGAGGGGGAGGATCAACCTCAAGTCTCACTGCTCAGTAGTGCTTCAATACCAATCATTTTTCTGATGTAAAAAGAGGACAATGGGAAAATCTAATAGGAAAACTTGACTGTATCTCCTTCTGAAGCTAAAGATGCACAGGAAGGGGAAAACATACATAAAATACAAATTTACTCTGCACATCCTACTTGTATGTGTTAAACAGCAAGCCCATGCGTGTTTTTCTGCTCTGTCAAGAGTGTTATTTCTGTAATCATCTTTACTACTCTGCATAGCTGAAAATTATAATTTGCAGTAAATGAAAGTACTGATTGCTTAAAGTTCTGGCTAGAACTTTTGATTTCATGTTCTTCAGCCTCTGTGCAATAAAACTCAAGTTTCTGCTGTGTGGTTAAAGTCCAAGATTGTTTTCTTTTTCCCTTTTCCTTCCTGCTTCTCTCTACTTCTCCATCTGCTTTCAGAGAGAGAGAAAACAAGCTTAGCCACACTTAATGTACCACTTGACACAAAAAGGCATGATGGTAAAAATGTGACCTTTTCTGGAGCAGAATGAGCTAGGCTCTGTTAAATAATTTGAGCCTCTAGTAAGCTTTTCAACTGTAAAAGCAATAAGTTTTGATTTATAAGGGTTCCCAAAAAGAGTATTTCAAGAAGTAAATATGTTCACTACTTCAACTCAAGTTGGACTATAGTCCAAGATATAATTCCCTGTCTCCTGCTTAAGGGAGGATCCAGCATCTTTGACCTTCAGAGAGGAGTATTTTTGAGTCTGTTGCCACTTATTTTTGTGTAAAGGAAACAGAAGGAAATTAAAATGTAAGAATGGACCACATTTTTTTTTTTACAGCACTAGCTCTGAGCTGAAGTTAGGCTTTGCACTGATTGTCCAAAGAAAGCTGAGATTGAGGGAGAAGAGTCTTAACTGTGGACCCTGTAGGACAAGATCAGTAGTGTGAAGATGATCTCACAGTTCTTGCAGGCACACCCTGAAGAATGAGTACACTGCATGACTACATCTTTACTGAAGCTTAAAGAAATCACTAGCTCGTTCTTGTGCATTAAAGCAATTGGGAGTTCTGTTGTGTTCCATGAGATAGACACAGGTGTATATTCTGGTGTGTGTATCCTGTATCTGCTGCTCAGAATATTAAAAAAAAAAAAGCTGCTAATTTGCCCTCACCCAAAAATAGGTAATACTTCTTTCTGTATTAACAGAACAGTTCTGTATACAGGTACTACTGCAGCTTAGAGAAGGGGCCTTGGCATGTTCTTTAAGGAGGGGATAGACTTGCTCAGGGATCCTCCCGGCTTTGAAAGTAGGTCTTTTGAATGAAGATTGCATTTATTAGTTGGCTTTGAGAAAAGCTAAGGAAAGAGATGAATGTCTACTCTGTAGAACACTTGATACTTAGAAGAAAAACCTGTGTTAGTCATCCAACAAGCTATTAACAGTGAACAAACTGGTAACTCTGAGGCTCTACAGGCCATGTAAGGAATCTCCATCATCTGGCTTGTGCTCTTCATAACTTCTTCTTGTAGATGACTGATTATTATAACTAAATGGATAAAATACTGTGCACAATAAGTAAAATAATTTTAGATGCTAACTTTTTATAAGAATAGCAAAATGAAACAGTCTTTTGATGCTGGAAGTAAGAACTCAGCAGAACTGAAAGGTGGTGTATATATAGGTGCAGTTAATAATTGGAACAGTGACTTAGCTCTGGGTCATCTCTGTTGTCTCTCTGCTGGCCTCTTCCATAAGTCTACTTTTCTTTTTCCCACATATATTTATGATATAGTTTTGACTAGTGCAAAACCTGACCCAGGGTCTTCAGGAGCTGGAAGCTTAGTTTATGTTTTGGGTATGTGAGAGACTGGTGTGGTCTGATTGTACCTCTGCAGTTTATGGGGGGACTTGTTGGAACTATCATCACCACCTGTGCCATAAATTGCACTATTACATGGATAGATGAAAGAGCTCTGTAGTATTATAAGGAAACATAACAGAGGAAGGCAGGCAAAAATGCCAGGAGGCCTGCATGGATGAACAAGGAAGTCCTGAGCAAAATCAAACAAAAAAAGGAAGCCTACAGACGGTGGAAGCAAGGACGGGTAACCTGGAGACAATACAGAGACGCTGTCCGCAAAGCCAGAGATCAGGTTAGGAAAGCTAAAGCCCTAACAGAATTAAATATGTCCATGTAAT
>VZTO01013128.1:20182-51915 GCA_013400615.1 Syrrhaptes paradoxus | reverse complement strand
TCTGTGATTCTGTGATTTTGTAAGGTTAATACTGTAAAATGAAAAGCTAAAAAGCTTATGAATTTAATAGCCCAGAAAAGAATGAAAGAAAATTAATAAATCATTTAAAATTACTGGTTTGGGACCTAAATTTACACTTTCATCTTCAGGAGTGTATGGTTTAATAAGGCAAGATTTACTATAATCAGCTGATAGCTGAAGCTGTTGCAGTCATTGCAGAGTACAAAGGATGAAAATTGAAATGGCTAAGGGCAAATTCTGCTTTGTCATCTTACAAACCATCCTTTTAGGGTTTGGGGAGAGGAAAAGCACACTGACATGTGGGGAACATTTTTTTACAATGATAGCTGTTGCATATGTAATTCTTAACTTGTCAGTGTGGTATCTTTTTTCGTTCATGGAAGATCAAATATAGATTAAATACTGGAGCAGGACCATCCAAAATTATGGTCAGAATCAGGAGTAAAAAATCATAAATATGAAATCATAGGTCACATGTTTCTTCTCTCAAAAAAAATTTCACTTGAACTGGAAAGACATCTCCCAGCACCACCAGTGTTCACTTGCCTGGTTGATTGGCCTGTCTGTCATTCCCGTTCATGAGGGTCCTAATTTATAGGTATAGGAAAGACTTTATTTTATTCTCCGTTATCTAAGAGTTTTTCAGCCATAAGTTCAAGTCAGCAAATGGGCTGAGAAGTTAAATCCTAACCCATCTTTTCTATTAATATGGTTTATTAAACAGCTGAAAAGTTTGGAGTCTCTCATTTCATTGTAAAATCCATTTCTCTGCATGAACAATTCACCATAAATGGAATACAGGCTTCAGACCCTCTAATATAATCCTTCTTGTTCACTGAAATTAACTCTCTCTAAAGAGCAAAGACTGGAATTACACACAAGAAGCTGCCCATCAAAAGTGTTAATGAATGAATTTTGTTTTTTTTTCATAAAATATTGACAATGCTGGCACTGCACCATTATAAATCATAAATCTACAGAATTTAAAAGATCAAGAAAGGACAAAGAATGTAGAGTTGGTGTAATGGCACTATTTAACTAATGGTACTATTATTTATTGATTCTTGATATGTTTATTTTTTTGGATATCAAAGTGAATGAAGCTCAACTACTGAAGAGAATTTTAACAATCTAGAGCAAATGCATATACTGTGGATGACTGCATGACTGTGGATGGGAGTGCAAATGAAAAATCATGTTACTTAAGTGTACCTAGAAATGCAGTCAGAGATTCCTGATGTGACCCACAATGTTCTCAGTATACAATCTACAGGGCAGGAAAGGATGCCTTTCTGCTGTTATTGCTCCCAGAAAAAGAGTGTATTTCAGCATTCAGTTTTTTCTAGAAGCTGTTTTAATTCTGACTGAAAAATAATCTGTATTATTTTATTCCTTATACAGTTTGTCTCTGTCTGTAATTTATTTGTTCTCTGTTATTCTAGCATTTGCCCTCATAGTTGTTACTTCTGCAAAAATCCCTGTTGGGTGACTAAAGGGATATTTGATTTGGGCAGTACTAGAACTTAACCTTGAGCATTCTTGAAAACTTGAAGTATGCACCACTTCTCTCTTTCAGTTACACTAAAGATGAAGAAGAAAGATGTAAAATGGGCATTTTACTTTTGTATATATTTTGTTTATGAGGTAACAGCGACGTAGAAGGGGATGAGGCATAGATTTTAGTCAAATGCTTTCAGATTGGTTGAATAAAGAGACATGCCAGAGGGAAGCTGAAGCCCAGTAAAAGCATTCCATCATCCTGAAGGTATTCCTTCTCAGAATACAGATAAATAAACTGTGTTGAAAGAGAACTTTAGAATGTAAATCCCTCTGAAATTATTCTAAATGACTGTAGAATATAAATCTCACTGAAATGATGTGCAGTTGTTGAGGATTCTGCACAAGGCATTGAAAATTTTTGACAATTTTTGAATTGTTACGAGATGGTCAGGTGATATTACCAGCCCAGTTCCACCGATATTAAACTGAATATATTCAGTATAACAGAATGTTTATATTTTCTTTGGGCAGTAGAAAGATTGGTAATAATAATTTATTCTAGATTTTTTTACAATAATTTAGATGTAAGCCTATATGAGAGACAAAATAGCTGTTGCATATTCAATCTTATACATTCAAAATATATTTGTAAAGTGGGTTGAAACATGATAAAAAATGAGTAAGATGTTGAAATGTCATTTCCATTTAATTTGTTGCAAAATTAAATCTTTTTTTAAATGGTCCAATGTTTTTATTTTAAAGGGTTTCAGGTGGTTTTATAAGCTGAAAACAATCCATGTAGAGGTAAATTAATAATGTATATAGTTTGAATTTTAAATATTTGCAATTTTTAAAATTAAAATTCTTGTAAAATGTAATAAGCTTCTGCCAGAGTAGTAACTTCCTTGAGAAATATGTTTTACAGAGCTCTTAATTTCACGTTGTGTTATGTCTTAAAAGTGTGTACAGTACTCAGGACTTTGGATATTAGTCTAAATAGCTTGAAATCAACCAGATGTCATTATACTGAAAATAAAATTCACAGGGAAAATAAACAACTTCATTTATTTAATATTAAAATCTGTTAACATTCCAAGGACCTTATATTTGTTATGACCTTGCACAGCCTCTACAGCCTCTGCATTGCCTACAAATTACAGACATTAAATACTTTGCTGTCTTGCATATGCTTAGGGCACAGCCAGACTTGCTCTGATGATTGAGTTCAGGGAGGTTATGAAGTTACTGTCACCTAGACAGATGCCAGCATCGTGCAAGCTAAGATGCAGGGCTTAACTACCCGTAGGTTCCTAGACCATTTCTAGGCAAAGTCAAAGGTCTGAGTATACATCAGGAGTAAAGAGGTCAACCTTTTGAATTTTGTTGGGTGTGTTTTGACTATTTTTTCTTCTAGAAGATGAATTTAAAATTAACTTAGATAAGCATAAAATAATTTTATGGGTTTTTAGGCTTATGTCTAAAGTTTTATAGCTCTATATTCTTTACACACATTGTCTGCACGGACGGTATATGACTGGCAGGTCATTACAGACACTAAAATTGTTAACCTACGGGGTCATTTATCTGTCATTTAATAGTCTTTTAACTTCTCTTGTATTACTTTACTGTACTTGGGGTTATAAATCTAAAGAACTTTGTAATATAAGCACAGAAAACTCATTTCATAAACACACAAGGAGAAATTGGGAGAGGGGATTAATATAAGAGATGTAATGTTAAAGAATCAGTCAGAAGTATTCTGACCAGGCAGAAACAGTGAGAATAAGGCACTGAGCTGCAAAGGTAGGAAAGAAGAAAACCACAAAGAAGGAAATCAGAGATATAATACAAATGCTTAGTAGTTTATAGACAAGGAGACAAGAGTGAAGATCACAAGCTTTTTTAGGGGAAAAGATGGTAAAATTACAGGTGCTTGTCACCTCAGTCTTCTGATACATTACAGCACTGTCTGTCAAAAATATATATGAGTGACATGCTTCTAAGGCAAGGAGCAGAAAAACTAAGAGATACATTATAAATCTGCTTCTCTTGGGTTTTACTTCATCTTTCTGTGAGAAAACTCTACGTAATGCTCAGGAAGACATGTAGTCTTTTGGTTCAACTGAAGATGCCAACTCTATTCTGGAGCTCAGCTGGCCCACAGATTCTATCCAACTTTACTGTAGACATGGTAGGGTTTTACTGTGATGGACTTTGCAGTCATATATCCTGGCAAGGCATTGAGTTCTAATTCCATGTGCACTGCATGTCATTTGGTGATTGAGGGAACTGGGCTTGTTTAGCTTGGAGAAGAGAAGGCTCCGGGGAGACTTCATTGTGGCCTTCCAGTACTTGAAGGGAGCCTATAAACAGGAGGGGGAGCGACTGTTTACGAGGGTGGATAGTGATAGGACAAGGGGGAATGGTTTTAAACTAAGACAGGGGAGGTTTAGGTTAGAGATTAGGAGAAAGTTTTTCACCCAAAGGGTGGTGGCACACAGGAACAGGTTGCCCAGGGAGGTCGTGGATGCCCCATCCCTGGAGGCATTCAAGGCCAGGCTGGATGTGGCTCTGAGCAGCCTGGTCTAGTGGTTGGCGGCCTTGCATATGGTGGGGGGTGTTGAAACTAGATGATCACTATGGTCCTTCTCAACCCAGGTCATTCTTTAGTTCCATGATGATTCTATGTTTCATTATAGTTGGTGCAGTGGCATACCTCATTTATGAGGTCTGATTATACATCTTCAGTCATTAGAAGGTGACGATATGCAGTGCAGCAGGTTTGATTGCACAGAAGTGCTAGGAGGAATATCAAAATGTCCCCTCTTTATCCAGCACTCAGAAATAAAGTTGAAGAGGATACCTACAAACTGTTTTTCATCCAGAGACTGACACATTTTATAGAAACAGGGATAATTTCATTTACTGGGCTGTGAATGGAGAACTTTTTTCATAATGACACTGTGTACCAAAATGCTTCACACATGTGAACCACAGGAGGCATTGAAAGATGAAAGATAGTGCTGACTATGATAGTGAACCAGGACACCCGAGGTAACCCTTCCAAGCCCCACCCCCCAGTCTTAAAGGCGTAGGTGTGTCTTTCTCTATAAAGCCAGTAGCTAGAAGTTCAGTCCTTATGTCTTATAGACATAAGAGGCAGAGCACTGGGGCTTGATATCATGCAAGGATATTAATGTGCCTGTGATTCAGGTTAAGTGCTTCTTAGAAGAGGTATGAGTTTCCCTGGGTATAATCAGCCCATATGGAATATGAATAATGTCTGGTTCTGTTTGTGAAAACCAAAGGGAAAGAAGTCAAAGGGCCAAAATCTTAAATGACTTTTAAATGTTGTCTTACTGATTGCCTTAAGGAAGAAATATCATGTTCAGTGACTGAAGAGATCAAATAGTGGGCAGCAAAGACACTCTGCATGCATTGATCACTATGCTGAGCTTTTCAGGATATCTTGAATTGTTAAAGCTATATTAGATCTTGTTAAAAACCAGACATTCTGGAAAGCTGAGACTCCAACTGGTTTTATTGAGAAATTTGCAACTAAAGCCATAGGATCACTCACTGGTGCTAAAATACTCCATTCCAATTCTTGCCATGCTTTTGGGACTGGGAAGTCTGAGGATGGAACAAAATTTTGTTGTAACTAAGGTAGCTTTTCTGCATAAAGAAGGAAGAGCATGTGAAGAAGACTCAGTTCTTAAAGTGTGTGAAACTATAGCCTATTACTATAAGAAACAGATGTACATGTATTGTAAGCTGCAGATGTACATGTAGATAACAGCATAGATCATGTTCTGAGTTAATATATCCTGTCAGAACTCAAGACTGTTTTCATATGACACTGCATAGCTTAGGGTCCTTATTAACAATAATGGCAATATATTTTGGATTATGAAAACCACTCTACATGTTCACTAAAACCCAACAGCAAATGAACCCCAAAGCATCTAAGTGATTCTATGAGATTCAAGCTGACTGGATTTGAAGCAAAGAATCTTCTCCAGGACTTAATCTTTAGCAAAACATAATTAAAGTTCTCAAGGAAAGAAATAACCTACTATTCACAGTGACTGTGGCAAGAAAAGTTGTATATGACCAGGTTTTCACAATGACTGGATCCCTAATGAAAGTTTTCTGAGAAGAAAAATTGTGCTTTGAATTATTAAAGCATGCATCATAACATAAATTACAGTGTTACTGATTAAATTAAATCAAGCTTCTCCCATGTTGCAGTGTATCTAAAGATAATTATTATCCTTTCCTACAGTAGTTTGTCAGTTTGAACAGAGTAATTTGGCAAAGGATGTTGCACCTGGGGCTGCTGTCATGTCATCTCAGGTTTGGGGCATTTGCTGTTCATGGAATAGGTAGCCATTGACAAAACCAACTGATGTCTTTTCTCTATAGACAATGTTTTTAGTCCCCTACTATTGAATTTGTTTGTTTTGAGGCATTTTCCAAGAAAAGAAGAACCCATTAGAAATAAAGGTATATCAGTTTGACCTGTTATATGTAGTACGTGTTTTATAGTTTCACATTAGTAACAAAACCAGATTATGATCCTTATCTTTTAACACAAAACGTAGTTTGCAACTGAAAAAAAATATCCTGAAGTTTTGACAGTGAGTTGAGATTGTCTGTGGTGTTAGGGAACTCTACCTTTGAGAAAATTGCCCATTAAGAATATATTCCCAGAGAGCAAGAACTGAAAGGAACCCAAAGCTTTAAATCAACCTGTCAGAAAGAAGCACAGCTGTAAGCCTAATCGTCTATATGATATGAATTTAGAATGGATAAGTTGTCTTCAAGACAAACAGAAGCACCTCATGAAAAATGGAGAAATTGTAGCACTCTCTCATTCGTCTCACAAGTGCCTGTGAAAGGTGGAAGAGTTTCAAAGGAATGTTTTTGAGTCAAAGGCTACAAAATACACTGGAGGGAAGAGGGTGTTTACCTGCAAAATGTGATATCCACGTTCACATCCATTCTCTGCATGATTTAGGTAAGGCATTTGAAGAAAAGCTTCTGATGAATGCACACTTCTAATTACTGGGCTGATGGAATACACTTAGGTCACTTCTAACCCCTTCAGGAAGAGCTGTTTGTATAAAATTCTTCTGTCCTTTTTAAATAATTTTCTAATTAATCCAGTGAAAATGCAGCTACATATTTGAAGTGAAACATTCCCATCTGGATAGAGAAAGACCTTATGTTTCTGATGCCCAGTTCTTTATCACAATGTGATAACAGCACACACTCCAGAGAGGTGAGAAATGAGTGTGATTTTACTCCAGAAGGGGAATAAACCAATATAGTTCCAAAACCTGAGAGCATGCTATCTTCCTTGACATAGTGCATGACTGCAGAATATCCATCAGTTTTCTGAACTGAGTCCTCCCTGGCTTCTTTTCTTAGAACAGAGGAAAGGACAACTGTTGGCAGAATTCAACCTAAATTTCAAGTAGTGTGAAATGACAATCCTAATAATAAAATTTCTTTATGTATTTTTCTACTGTGACTCAAAAACAATACAACGTGTTCCTTTCACCTTTAAGACTCTCACACGCACTGCAAATTAAAATTTTCTAGCATCTTTCTGAAGTAGGGCAGTGTTACTATTCTCAGATTATTACTGATCTGTATGTAATATAGATTTGTTTACATTAACCTGCAGAAGTGTTATAGCAGATACAAGAAGAGAAACTAAAGTTCCTGTCCTGTGTCTATATGACCATTTTTCCTTCCTTTAATGTGCACAGAAATTATATACATTTCAAACTGTCTGGCTACTGAGCTAAGAATCTAGGTATAAACTATATCACAAGTGCTTGTATATGGTGCTTTTTTATGACTAGTGATGAGTGTTATTTGCAGGCTAAGATGATGTTTTCACTAAGCAAGGCATTCTGTTGTTGAATGCAGAATGCCTCCTGAAATGCATTGTACAAGGGAATTTCCAGAGCTGAAACTGACCAAAATCAAGAAGACTTTCACCAGAAGTTTGAGAGATCACCATGACAGTAAGCATGGCAAGAGCAGATAGAAGTCATCTCCTGTATTTCGTTTGAGTGTGATTAACATTCCACTCAGGGGTAGTTAACAAAAAAAGTTTTAGTAAAACTTCTTATTCACTCTTTTCAGCTCATGAGGTAAATGCGTAGTGTACATGATGTTCGTTATAGATAGGTAGATGTGCTATGCAGTTGTGGAAGAGCATGCTTATCTGATAAAGACTGATAACACATGGATCAGTGTGGGGTAGCAAAGTAAACTGCTGTCACTAATCTCAATTTCCACAATACAGAAATTTATTTTTAAAACCTGTTAATCTTGATGTTTTGGTCAAGATTGTCAATGCTCACACTACACTGAGGCATGGGTACCATTTTAGATTAAAGGTCTTAGATTAGCATCCTTTTTTTTGGTCATTATTTGATGGGTATTTGGAGAAAATCCTGGAAAAAGCACCCATGTAGTGATATTTCCTCTGAATATTCCTTCAGAGGAAGACACACATTTCCTCTACCAAAGGCAGTGTTTCAGACATCAGTGGGGATTCTGGCAACTGACATACAATGCGAGTTCATACTCAAAGTCCTTTTCAAAGATAGTCTTTCTTCAACCCAGATTTGGCTGTCCTTGACTTCCAGATATCTCACAGGAAAATACAGGCAAGTTATGTCAGCACAGGAAGTTCTAGGATTCTTATTTGCAATTTCAGCAGTGGCAAAAGGAAAACAAAGTAGCATGGCTGGAGCTTGAAGAACTGGAACAACCACAAGGTGAATAGTAATGTTAATAAATAATTTTCATATAACAAAAAGAGCACATCTGAGAAAAATGCATATATAGTGAAATGGATTGTCAGGTTGCAATCAAGTGAGAACAACCACCAGTGAATTAATAGTTCATAGAAAAAAAAAAAGAGATCCATTAGATCCATATGAGATTGCAAAGATGTTCCACAGATACGGTTCAAATCTTAATAGTGAATCTGAAGAAATTAAGGTGTCAAATGGCATGAATACAGTAATGAGAATCCAGTAAGCACAAAACTAATTTTCCACAGTCTTCCAATGGTCATATTAGTATGTGCAGAATGAATGGACTTAATGAAGTCAAACACCTGTAGTTTGGTGTGTTAAAAACACAAGTGGGTCCCCCCTGACAACACAGAAAATGTCTAAGAAAAACTAAATGTTCTTGATTTGTTTCCATAATGGGTTAGTTATGATAATTTTAAATCCTAATTTATTGTATAAATTTGTATAAATTCACTTTTTAGTGCTGAAGTATTTGACAGAGAAGGAAATGTGTATTGCTGGTCTTTTAGCATGTTCTCCCACAACCTGTTTGTAACTCACTGGTGTTGAGCAGCCAGTATTAAGGCTTAGGCTTTGGATCAGTCAGACTGCTGCTGTGTCGCTGGCTCTGGGTGTTTTCTGAAGAACACAAGAATCTCCTAAAGAAACAGGGAAAACAGAAGATTGTTGACATCTGTTGTCAACAAGGAATGAGGAATCTCCAAGATAGTTTAGCTGAATTTGTATGATGCTGGTTTTACTATTAATACCAGTATTAGTATTGGTATAAATTTTAGTATTTCTACTAATGTATATAGATGTAGCTATAACATTATGGAAGCAAATGAAAAACTTGCTGCTCATACTAGTTTTTGACTTAAGCTATTAAGACTTGTGTTGTTGAGCCTGAAGGGATGATAGTTCCACTTCTGGCATTCCCCCTGCTTGTTTGATTTACAGTCTAATTGCATCTGATGTCTGTGGCTTTGTTGCATAAGAAGCTATAGCTACAGGGACAAGTTCAGTGCCTTTAACACAGGAGTGTGACTTCAAGGGAAGAATAAACAGCAAGAACAGGTGACATGCTAAGCAGTCAACCATTAAGACCATTTTCTAGGAATAGTTTTCATAAAAAAGAATGGAGTGAACAAAAACAGTAAAAAAAAAAAAAAAAAAGGAGAGGTCCTTCTAATGAGCTTTGAAGATTTCTGTGAGACAAGACTGACTTTCTTCTCTTAAAAAGATACCAAATAAACTGGATCAAGAATAAGATCCTTTCTGCAGCAGTGGTACACATTGTTTTGATAGGTTCAGGGGAGCCATGCTTTGAAGAATCTGGAGTTCAAAAGTTCAAAATATTCCTATACTATGATGTATAGGATTTTGATAATATTTAATAAGCTTTACTTTGAGATACACTGCTTTTCTTGCCAACAAATATTTTTCAGTCTATGGAAAATAGGATTTAATAGCAGAAATAAAAAGGAAAAAAAAACCAACACAAAAGTAAAATTGGAAGCAGCATGTTTACCTGTGGAATCCTAGGCTCAGAGGCAGAACTTCGGGGTTGTGTTTGGACTCTGCCATCTTACTGCTCAAAGTTATACGCTTTATATGGGACAACTTGTTTCACTTTTCCAAGCCCAAAGATTTCTTTATGAGACCAACAATATTTACTTTGAAATGTATTTGTTGCAGTAGTTCCTAAAAAGCATTTCTATAAGAGCTGCAGTACAGTAGTCTACTGGGTTTACGATACAATTTAAACAGGGTATAGTACATAAACTGGAATACAGTGTCAACTTTTCAACACTACCAGTAAGTGGACGTGCTGGATAAAATTCAGACAATTTTTTCTTGCTTTTGCCCTGTCTGAAGGATAGAAATAATTTCTGAAAAGTGAAAAAGAAAAAGACAAAAACAACAAACATCACCTTTCTGGGTATCATCAATGTAGAGGAAGGAGGAAGTCTCAACAGGTGCACTTTGAAACCTCTTTATCTGACACACTTAAACCTCATTTTCATAAACTACTTTCCTGTAGAACATTTTTTTTTCTTTTTGGCAGCAATATGGAAAGGACAGTATGAGGCAGAAAGGGTATCATCAATGTAGAGGAAGGAGGAAGTCTCAACAGGTGCACTTTGAAACCTCTTTATCTGACACACTTAAACCTCATTTTCATAAACTACTTTCCTGTAGAACATTTTTTTTTCTTTTTTGGCAGCAATATGGAAAGGACAGTATGAGGCAGAAATGACAGAGTTTGTGTTCACCACTCTTTATCATATGCTAGAGAACTGCACCATGTCCCACCTTGTACTTCTGAGAACAATTTTGGTAACCAAGAATCAAGTGTCAGGGACCAAGAACAGCAAATGCACAATATTAATCCTGTGATTTTAAGGACATCACTCTTCATTCCACTTTTCTTGAAACAAAACAGTAAAATAAAAACCCAAAAGCTATTTTGAAAAACCTTTATAGAGAGACTTGTAAATATATGTGAACAATGCTGCAGACTTTCCAAAAGCCAGAAGCACATTCTATATGGAAACTAGTTAATGTAGACATACGAGTAATTTCTTTTGGGCATTCTCTTTTCCCTTGAGAAAATAAAACAATGTGATTGATATCAATTCAAAAGCATGTTCTCTTTCAAATAACATTTTCAAGTTAGAGCTACAAAGCATGTGTAATTAATTAGTAGAATAAAGTGAAATTTTGAATGAAAGACCTTCATGCAGCTGGGAAGATACAAAAAAAAAGCATTTTTCATATAGAACAATGTGTTTTATAAAAGGCTTGTTTTAATGAATAGAACTGAGCAAGTGATTCACAGCATATAATTTATTTGACAAGTTTATTTTCTTTCCTTTCTCATGGTGAACCAAAACAGAGGCATAATTTTTGTTCTGAAAAAAGTAATTATTTATTTTTATTATTTTGGTTTTTTTTTACTGTACAAGGTGATTGCAAGTTTTCAGGGACTGATAAAGCTGTATTTAGCATTCTGATGGTTTTTATATTGCTAAGCTACAATTGTGTCTTATAAGTTTCATCATATTCCTTCTGTTTCCTGACTTTTCTAACAGAGCTCTAAGATATACGTGATCCTGTGTTTTGAGCAATGTCCAATGCCAACTCAGGTGCAACTACTACTGTGTGCAAGTATTTAATGCTTGATGTTTGGGAGTATAGTGTAAAACTTAAAGTGTGTGTTTTGGGCCTTATCCAATGGAAATTAGTGAGAGACTTTTTCCATTGACTTCACTGGCAGTGGACCACTGTTACTGTGAGCATCTTGATGAGTGAAAACTCAAATTCATGAATGGGCGTGGGTCATGAAGACATACTAAGTGTGAAGGGAGTTGAGCAAACACTTAACAGANAAAAAAAAAAAAAGGAGAGGTCCTTCTAATGAGCTTTGAAGATTTCTGTGAGACAAGACTGACTTTCTTCTCTTAAAAAGATACCAAATAAACTGGATCAAGAATAAGATCCTTTCTGCAGCAGTGGTACACATTGTTTTGATAGGTTCAGGGGAGCCATGCTTTGAAGAATCTGGAGTTCAAAAGTTCAAAATATTCCTATACTATGATGTATAGGATTTTGATAATATTTAATAAGCTTTACTTTGAGATACACTGCTTTTCTTGCCAACAAATATTTTTCAGTCTATGGAAAATAGGATTTAATAGCAGAAATAAAAAGGAAAAAAAAACCAACACAAAAGTAAAATTGGAAGCAGCATGTTTACCTGTGGAATCCTAGGCTCAGAGGCAGAACTTCGGGGTTGTGTTTGGACTCTGCCATCTTACTGCTCAAAGTTATACGCTTTATATGGGACAACTTGTTTCACTTTTCCAAGCCCAAAGATTTCTTTATGAGACCAACAATATTTACTTTGAAATGTATTTGTTGCAGTAGTTCCTAAAAAGCATTTCTATAAGAGCTGCAGTACAGTAGTCTACTGGGTTTACGATACAATTTAAACAGGGTATAGTAGATAAACTGGAATACAGTGTCAACTTTTCAACACTACCAGTAAGTGGATGTGCTGGATAAAATTCAGACTATTTTTTTCTTGCTTTTGCCCTGTCTGAAGGATAGAAATAATTTCTGAAAAGTGAAAAATAAAAAGACAAAACCAGTAAACATCACCTTTTTGGGTAACATAAATATAGAGGTCTATAAAGGAGGAAGTCTCAACAGGTGCACTTTGAAACCTCTTTATCTGACACACTTAAACCTCATTTTCATAAACTACTTTCCTGTAGAACATTTTTTTTTCTTTTTGGCAGCAATATGGAAAGGACAGTATGAGGCAGAAATGACAGAGTTTGTGTTCACCACTATCACATGCTAGAGAACTGCACCATGTCCCACCTTGTACTTCTGAGAACAATTTTGGTAACCAAGAATCAAGTGTCAGGGACCAAGAACAGCAAATGCACAATATTAATCCTGTGATTTTAAGGACATCACTCTTCATTCCACTTTTCTTGAAACAAAACAGTAAAATAAAAACCCAAAAGCTATTTTGAAAAACCTTTATAGAGAGACTTGTAAATATATGTGAACAATGCTGCAGACTTTCCAAAAGCCAGAAGCACATTCTATATGGAAACTAGTTAATGTAGACATACGAGTAATTTCTTTTGGGCATTCTCTTTTCCCTTGAGAAAATAAAACAATGTGATTGATATCATTTCAAAAGCATGTTCTCTTTCAAATAGCATTTTCAAGTTAGAGCTACAAAGCATGTGTAATTAATTAGTAGAATAAAGTGAAATTTTGAATGGAAGACCTTCATGCAACTGGGAAGATACAAAAAGAAAGCATTTTTCATATAGAACAATGTGTTTTATAAAAGGCTTGTTTTAATGAATAGAACTGAGCAAGTGATTCACAGCATATAATTTATTTGACAAGTTTATTTTCTTTCCTTTCTCATGGTGAACCAAAACAGAGGCATAATTTTTGTTCTGAAAAAAGTAATTATTTATTTTTATTATTTTGGTTTTTTTTTACTGTACAAGGTGATTGCAAGTTTTCAGGGACTGATAAAGCTGTATTTAGCATTCTGATGGTTTTTATATTGCTAAGCTACAATTGTGTCTTATAAGTTTCATCATATTCCTTCTGTTTCCTGACTTTTCTAACAGAGCTCTAAGATATACGTGATCCTGTGTTTTGAGCAATGTCCAATGCCAACTCAGGTGCAACTACTACTGTGTGCAAGTATTTAATGCTTGATGTTTGGGAGTATAGTGTAAAACTTAAAGTGTGTGTTTTGGGCCTTATCCAATGGAAATTAGTGAGAGACTTTTTCCATTGACTTCACTGGCAGTGGACCACTGTTACTGTGAGCATCTTGATGAGTGAAAACTCAAATTCATGAATGGGCGTGGGTCATGAAGACATACTAAGTGTGAAGGGAGTTGAGCAAACACTTAACAGAACTTTTCTTAGCAGGCTGATTGATGAATTTCCTAGAATGACCTGAAGTTTCAGTTGGCTAGGGTTTTTCCTTTAAGCCCTTCTTGAACTTGATGCATGTTATTCTATGCCATAATTCAGTTAATTTTGGTTCAGAAGTGGCTGTAACTGTGAAACAAGAATAATGTTCTTCGACGTGTAACCAGGCCAGTCCTAATTTCAGGGACTTTGTTAGTTTCTCTTATCACCACATACAATGAAGTGTCTGGGTATGAGGGCACTTAATAAAGGAAGAAACATCTTTGTTTTCACAAGGGATGATATCTGTCCAAATTTTACATTATCACTGGATATAAGCAATCCAATCATAAGCTTTCTGTAAGTGCCATCAAGGCTTTGCTCTCCTTGGGAGGTGCTGGTGTTGTTCATGTAACATTTTTTTTTCTGGGCCTGAATGATAATCCGTGGTAATGTCTCAGCCCAGAGTACTGTGCACTGGCTGGCTGCATATCTGTAGGTTTGCTTCCAGGGAGATTTGGCAAGTCCTAGTAGGATAACTCTGCTATGTGTGATTGTAATGTAACTTTGAATCTTTGGAAAAACATGAAATTCTGAGTTGTATTTTTGCATACTCTTGAAAAAAAATGTGTACAAAATTCAATACTAGTAATCATTGTGCAGTATATTCTTAAGTGTCATTTTATTTTGTCGGTTTTGTTGGCAGAGAGTTAATGAAACTGTCCAGCTTGTTTCATGACATTTTATGAGTCCCTCAGTGGTACGTTCCTGAAAGAAAAAAAGGTCAAAATGAAGTGCACTTATGTCACACCACAAAGTAAGATACAGTGTACCTCTCTGCACTATACCTAACAAAGCAGTGTTTTTCTGTCACCGTCACAGCCATTCTGGCTGTTTGCAAAGTTTAAAAGAAAGAGAATCAAGAGCATGGATCAATCATTTAAAACTAATGGGCTCACGTAAACCCCAGAGTTCTACTTATGCTGCTTGAAGGTGAGCAGAAAGTCTAACAGAGAACATGATTACTTCTATAAAAGGTGACTTTTTCAGAAAGTGTGACTTGAACTCAGTTGCTGAAAAAGACTCCCTGATTCACATCATGTCCCAGAAGACTTAGTTTGCTGGTATTAAAACAATGTGCTCTTTAGATAGAGCAAAAATATTGCAGAGTAACATCACAAAAGACACTACCCTAACATCAGCTATCGGCAAACCTCCATTTACTCTCCATTTTTCAAGAAAGGCTGTATGATATAGGTCACCTGGACTGTCTTCAGTTGCACTGCAGTCACATCTTAGGGAAGTTCTAAAGTCTTTGTGGAGAACAAGCAGTGCTCCAGTAGAGACTCATCCCAGAATCTGGGAGAGGGCCTTTTCCTTTTGTTTCTATTCTGCTTCATCTATGTCTCAGACTAGTACCAAGACCTATAGTTTTAAGCACAATTTTTGTCAGTTAGGTGAAGTCAAAACATAAGTCGTAGACTGCCCTGATTCACCTGAATAAATGATCAGGGAGGAGCATTTTCTCTAAAGACTGTTATGATAGCAAGAGAGTTAACACTAAACCACAGGAGAATGGAATTAAAAGAACTTTAAAACAGAATATTTTCCAACTCTTTCTAAGAGAAAAAAGAAATAAATTTTAAATCATCCTTGGAAAATGGTTACTTGATTCTTTATCAAAAAATAACGATGGGTAATGATGATTCTTCTCTTTTTCTAGGGACTTCTGTCTCCTCAAAGTTAGAAGTGCATTCTTAATAGCTTTTCAGGAGTTTTGCTGCAAAACTTTTGAATAGTGTCTTCATCGTCAGCAAATATTTCAGACTGAGAAATGAGTCCCTGCTGTCTCAGAAATATTATGGATGCTCTTGTCTTGATCCTTGAGTGCTAGCAGATCCAGCTACAACATTACAAGAGGTTGACCTGTCTCTCCGGTAGCAGAAGCACCTTGGTCCCAGCATAAACTCAGACCCTCACTTTTTGCTCCATGTGGATCCCAAACTCACTTTTTCCTACACTGCTAAGCCCAGCTTGTACCTCTGGCTAGATGTGTAGTCAACTGTGAATTATTTTCTCTAGATTTGCCATTCAAACTGCTGCTACAATTCTCATTCCCTCTCCAGTAACAAAAACCAAATCTGGGTTTGAAATACAAATACCATTAATCTAATTACAAAGTAGAAACTATTATTGAATTATGTCTCTTGGTCTTACATATTAACAATTGGTATCTTCAGTTTAATGGACCCATATTATAACCTCTTTCTAGCCTATTTTCAGCTAGGTATTTTTTAAGGGTAAGCCTGAAATTTTCAGTAATTGCTGCTGTTGTTGTTGTTGTCTCCATCCTCTAAAAAAAGACTAAGAACCTACAAGAGATAAAAAACACTCCCTACTTTGCAGAAGTTGTATTTCCAACTACTTCCAATAAAAAATATTGGTATGGATTTTAAGTGCAAGGGATATTTATTATTAACTGAGCTGTGGCATGCACCATTACCATACTTCACATTCTTTAAAAGAACTTAGGATACTTTAAACTGACCTGTGCTGGATGCCTACTGCAGTTAAGGCTTAATAGAATTTAACAAGGCACCATTTCAGCACCTTTCATTTGTATAGAATTGTCCTGAAAACTTTTAAATCATATTACTTCAGTGTTAAGTAGTTTTAAGAAAGAAATTTGACTGCTTGCTACAACAGGGAATTGTAAGTCAACGGTGTTCCTAGATTTCATTCTCAACGGCAAGTGCGCTGTTTATAGCTTAATTTTACCTTCATGTCTCAGGTGTTGCCTGTGTGTGAAATCAGTATAATAAAAACCTTCTTAAATCTCAAGAGTATCATGAGAATTAATGTTTGTGAAAGAGATTTTTTTCCATTGGCTGATCAGCATATGTTTATCCACTCAGTAGCAAGCACATGGCTAATGAAAGTGGAGCACTGCTGAGCTCCCAAGGGGATCCCTGGGGCCAAAGCCAGAGCCTTGCAACTGGTGTCCGCATGTGCAGCAGATCAGACCCTGGGAGGAGGAAAGCCCTAGTGATAGCTCAAAGCAAAATGTTCTGCATCCTTACTAAATACCATGATGAAAAGCAGTATAAACTGAAAAGCTTGTTTATGGTATTTCTTTTGCTTCGGATATGGAAAATGCCAAGGACAATGTATTTTGATCAAGCTGTCAAGAATTTATGCCATAGTGTTTGACCATGAGAACTATATGCAGAAATCCTGAGGGGATGTATCTCTTCTTGAAATGCTGTTGGCAACTTTCTCATTTCAAATAGCTGACAGGGTGCTTCACAATCATTTGTTTTTATCTGCTTAGAAATTTTGTCTCTTTATATGTGTTACCTCTTTTAGCCTTAGGTGCCAAAAGAACCAGCTTGATTGATAAGATGGAAGGTTTAAAATATATAGACTGAATGCTTTTCAAAAAAATTATTTAGTTTCTTTTCATGTGACTTTCTTCACAAGGAAAGCTTTAACTAAAAGCAGGTCAAGCATCTCTATGTTCTAATTTTAATGGCTGATCACACGCTTCTTTTGTAAAGCTTTATTTTAGCACTTTCTTTCTTTTGTCCTTTCCAAAGTTATTATGCCATACTGTTGAAGCACCTGCCATGCTGATTTCATTTCAGTGTTGGGTGAAAATAGTTCTAGTACTGTGAAATGATTCATACATACATACAGTTTGTCAAGCACAAAAAGTTTCTTAGAAATGAAAGGTTTCATATAACTGTAATCTCTCATTGCAATAAAATGTAACTCTACCAGGAAGAAAGCAAATCTATCTTTCTCTTTCTTCTTGATATTTTTCTCAGAGTTCACATTGCTGGCACAACTGTAAAGTTAAGCAACCCACAGGCTGAGTCCAAGTTGTTGTCTGAAATCAATGAGATCCTTTCATAACATATGCAGCAAATAAGTGTATGTCAAAACAAATGCCTGGGATGACTTCAGTGCTAATAATTTTGTTTGTATTTGTATGTATTCCTTCATATAAAATAAACAAACAAAAATTTACAACATCTGTTCCAAGGAAAGAATTTATTTTATTTTTTTCTTTCTTTTCTTTTTGTCTTTTGGTGTTCTGTCTGGAAAAAACTTATGTTTTCTATTAAAGTGAATCTGAGTGTTCATTGCATATGTTTTAAGAAAAAAAATAAAACTACTGAGTCTAGCGACCTTGAACAAAACTGTTTTATGCCTTCCTCCCACCTAATCATTTAAGCAGGGCTTGCCAGATTTGGAGCACAATTCCTCTTCAAATCTAATACTGCATGTCCGAGCTGCTATCTTGAAATTAGGCTAAGCCGAGACAGGTATTTGTTCCCTGTGAGCTTCTTATCTTCAAGTCAGTAATTTCATCTACGTCTGTGTGTTCTGCTTGGAATGACATTCACATCTT
This sequence comes from Syrrhaptes paradoxus, assembly GCA_013400615.1. Taxonomy (NCBI): domain Eukaryota; kingdom Metazoa; phylum Chordata; class Aves; order Pterocliformes; family Pteroclidae; genus Syrrhaptes; species Syrrhaptes paradoxus. The sequence goes on along the minus strand of VZTO01013128.1, from coordinate 33,699 downwards.
AGAGAAATTTATTTTAACAAAACTTCCAACACACAGTGGGAGACTGATTTGTTGGGTTGTGGGGAATCGCAGTTTGTAACAGCAAGCCAAAACAAGAGATTGTTTTCTTGTGCAGGCATTTTTTTCCTAGAAGATCTTTAGTTTCATTGATTAGCTTGTATTAGGGTTTTGAGGCAGCTGTGAAATGACAGAACTGGCAGAAAACAGCCAGAGGCATGAGGAACACCTTGAATAACAAAGGCTGCTTCAAAGCTATCATCATCTTACAATTAAACTTAATGAGATGATGTGCCTAAGGAGCCAGGGTTTTTAAATACTTGGCTGACACTTCCTTGAAAATAATTTATTTTATAGATCTCAGTCAATAGCAAGTTTTTACTTTTTTAGTTTCCCCTTGCTCTGATTTTACTCAGATTTAAGATTACTGATAAGAATTCTGAACTATTAGCATATATACAAATACAGCTTGCTGATTAAGAAGAATTTTAATAAATCAATGGTTATACAACACAACTGCTTGACATACAACCTGTTTAAATATGTTCTAGTAAAACTATCATCTTCTCCTGTTCTTCAAGTAATAACATACATTGAGTCTTTGAGAAAACCCAGTTTACATGAGGGATTTTAGAGGAGGTTGCGAAACAAAAAAGTGTTTTGAATCCAGTTTCAGTGTCATGCTTTTATAAATACTTGTCTTAATAAAGGATAGCTTTTTACAAGAATAACTGATTTTTTTACTGAATAACCATAGAGTTATTCAGTACCAACATTTCCATTTTGCACAGGATTTTCTCTAAAGGCACAGAATAATTGCAGGGAATATGTGAAATAGTTTTCACAGCTCTTGAAAGGTGGGCCAAAGAAGTACAGCTGCTACTTCCAGGAAGTGTCAGAAAATACCCAGAGAATACACACAGCATGGTACTTCTGATTATTCCTGAATAATGAATTTACTGTCTGTAGACTTGCAGTACAGTGTACATAGACTGTGCTTTTACCAGACAGCTATAAGAGCAGGATTTCTGAATGTCCAATATCTGGGTAGGAGGTTCCCAACCTGCTAGGATAAATAGACATAGAGAACCATAATCCACCTGAAAAAACAGGATAGGTCTAGTGAAATTTGGATATTTGTTTTATGGCTGTGGGAGTCAAAGTCATGTGCAAAGCATGACTGGAAACAAAACGGTCAGCATGAACACAAATCATGACTACTGCATTTCCAAATACAAACCTGGCAGAGTGAAGCAAAAACTGATCCTGTGGAAAGGCAACCATTAAAAAATAAAGATAAATGAAAATGAAAAGAAATTCCTTAAACAGCTCATTGGGCAGGGAAAAGAATGAGTAGCTGAGTGAGATACTGTAACTAAGAATACTATCTGAAACACTGGAACAGCAGATAAAGGTGTCTGAGGATTATGGCTTACAAATGAATGAAACTGGAATACGAGAACAAGTTTTTACATCCAAAACCGATACTAACATTATACAGTCGAGAACTCTGGCATCCACATGAGGCACTGGAATCATTAAAGACTTGCTAACTAGAGCCAGACTCATTTGTGGGACATGTGATTAAGTCTTTCAAGATAGATTGTTGAGAAACAGATCTAGCTCCCCAGAAAAGTCTTTAAACAACAAATATGTCTGAAATGTGCAGAGAAATGTTCAAAGCAGTGTTCGGAGAAAGTACACATGATTAAATTAAGAAAGTCCAGTCCCCAAGACATAACACATTTAGAAAAAAAAAAAAAAAAATGTTTAACCAGTTTCCATACATAGTATACGCCATTGGGAAAACACGGGAAAGGAAAAATAGAGTGCACCTAGTTCACAGGCAGTTTTATAAATTATATGGAGAATATAATCACATCCTACTTTGAAAGTGGGAAATGAAAACAAACATCAATACATAGGGTCTTAGGACCCCGAGATTTCTAACTAAGAAACGGAATATCAGGAATAATGCTGAAAACTCTTTGGAAGAGGAAAATTTTTTTAGTACAGCTGAGTCTCCTCAAAAGTACTGTACTGTAGAAATGAGCTTGTAGTCACGCAATGCCATATTTGCAATGGCTAATTTATCTCCAGCTAGATGGTGAAGCTAGTTACAATACAATCCAGAAGCAGTTGCAAAGAGCGAAGCTCTCCTGGAGTAATCTGATCAGGTGTTAGCGACGTACAAAACTATTCTGATGCCAGTGAATGAAAACATATTGTTGATAAGAAACCCTGAAAAAATTTACATGCTGGTGTTTAAGAGATCTTATTAAGCAAAGCAGAGGTGACCCACCGCAGCAGACGTTCAGCAAAGATACAGACTTCATTTCAACACAGTGCCGAGACAGAATGGGAAGAGCAGTCACAGTTAGTTCAGTCCAACCTTCTAACACACTATGAAGGGTGCGTTTCAACCAGCTGAACACACCGAGGCTGAACCAGAACTAAAAAATGTTATCAATGTATTGGAAAGGGGAGGTCAAACAGGTTTAACCAACCCTTTCACTGTTAGTTCCAGGTCCAAATTTTCTCTGATGGCATGTGTTTATAGTAAGGAATTTCACATCTTCTTTCCTCTTGAGAAACAAGGAGCTAGAGAGTGTATTGTTCTCTTGAGTTGTAAGCTCATGGGAGGAACAAAGGTGGCCCCTTGGTAAGACTCAGATGGGAAGGGAAGGGTTCAGGTTTGCTTCTTCCTTTGTCCTTTTCAAAGTTTCCTCTGCTTCCAACAAAATTCCTCAGTGTATGTTTGTGCCTCTGTACAGATGACATATCTAAATGCTATAAAGACACACAAGACCACTTTACAATAAAGAAGACTTTAAAATTACAGGTTTACTTCTTCCTCCAGCTGCTGAGGTTACACCTATTATAACAGATTCCATAATTTTATTCTTAACACACAGTCTAAATAATTCCATCTCTTATTCTGGTTAGCAATAACGAGAAGGATTGTAAGACTCTTTGACATATCCCAGCAGCTGTGATTAATTCATTTCTTTTAGTACCTTATTTCTAGGGGGTATCTATTTTTACAGCCGTTTGACATCTCCTTACATATCTTTGGTAAACATGTCGCTTTCAGAACCACACAATAAGGTAGAATTAACATTTGAGGAAGAAAGGTGAAAGGTTCGAAGTTCCTATTTTGACACATATATTTTACCTAAACTGGTTAATATCAACTTTCCAACTTCCACATTTTATTTATCTCTGTACATTCCTATTGGCATATGTGTTAGTGAAAAAGTGTGAGAATTCACTTGCTTCATATATCTGGAACTTGTTTTTAATTTAATGTTTGAATTCGGAACAGTGAAATTTTGTTAGATTTCTCCCTTATTATCAGCCTTCAATCTTGTGAAGCAGATTGTTGGGTAGGTTTTGTCTTTGTTTTCCTGAGCTATTATTTTGAGCTCTATTGTTAGAAAAAGCTATCTAAATATATTAGTTTATTGTTGATAAGCCACATAGTGCCTATATTGTAGCTCTCTGACCAAATCAAGAAGAAAGAATCAGAAGGGGTAAAGAGCTATTTCATTCCATTGTTATGTATAGGGGTGCTAAAAGGTCAGTTCTGGGTCCAGTTATGTTCACTATTTTCAACAAAGAATAGGATGATGAAATAAAGGTTGCGTTTATTGCCTTTGCGGAGAAGAAACAGAGGGAATTTAAGAGCAACAAATATATGCTATATACTAAACAATCTATATATATACTGAAATGCTTTGAAAATGGTTGGAAAAAAACCCAATAACATTCAGAGACAGTGTTTTGGGAAGAATAGCCAACTATAAAATGAAGGAAGTTCTTCTCTTTATCAGATTACTAACTAGATTATGAACTGAAGAAGAAACAGCTAAGTCCATGCTGTTGTGAAGCAGGTAAACTTCACCCTAGAATATACAATAAGGAGAATAAATGCAAAAATCTGCACAACAAGAAAAGTAGGGGTAAAACCCACATTGTTCAACAGTATTATTATGTCCACTTCTGGGCAATGAATTGCAAGAAAGACATGCATCAACCTGAATTAATATAGAGACAAAGAACAGAAACTGCGAAGCTTAGGAAACATGGCAGTTGCTGAAAGACTACAAAAAATATTTTCATTTGCTTCAAGAAGAACAGTTAACAATAAAAATCTTCAAAGACATAAAAGTGTAAACAAAAATGAAAAGTACATTCTCTGTCTCTTCCACAAATTAGTAAATGAAATGAAGCACTGAACTGATTAAGTATAGATGTTTTTAATAACGCATCATTAAAGGTCTTTAAGAAAAACCAGTATAGTGTCACTCAAGAACATTACTGATGCAGTTTGATCTCATCCTGAGCAATAAGGAAAGAAGAGTATTTTTTTCACAGCACTTACACAGAGCTCCTCCATATTTGAGAAAAGGATGGGACTGAGCACAAAAGCGGTGGGTTTTTTTTCAATTGTCTCATATGTAGACAAGAGAGACAGGGACCATGGAAATATCAGAGTCATCGACCCTTCAAATGAAAAGTCAGAAGCAAGAGGAGGTTGGGCTGTGAACATGGCTTTGAAAGTGAAAACAAGAAACTTGGACTTAATGTAAAAAAGAAGAGGAAGCTTAGAAAAACAAGTACACAGATGAATGACACTGTAGACGGTCTGTGTGGTCTGTCTTTTTTTACTAATACATCCTTTAGATAAAGTCAATTTGCCACTTAGAATCTTGTCAAGTTGATAAAGTGTTTTACCATCACTTTTCACAGCAGCTGTTTCTGTCTCTTTGATGTTATTACTCACATATTCCCTCTTGTCATCAAGCTTTTTACTTTTTTGTCCTTTGTTTTAAACAGATTTATTCCCCCTTTTTCTTGGGTTGTTTTTGAGGAACTGATGTTTACTTTGGCTTTCTTAGCACAGTTCTATATATTTTAATTTATCTAAATTTCATGTTTGTGTGCTTAAAAACAGGCAAGTTATCCTTGCCAGGAGAAGTTATCATACTCTCCAATGCTGCTATGGTCTGTTTGGGTTTTGTTATTTATCTTCAGAGGAAGGGTCTGAATATCGCTTTTCATGTGTTTTGTTTTCTGTTTAGTTTTGCATACATTTCTTAATTTGATACCAACTTTTAATTATGTCCCAAATTCTATATTATGGACCACAATATTGATCATCAAGTGGAAAATATCAAGATACTTCAGGCACGTCTTTGTACGGAAATAAACGACATTAATTATGGAAGCATAGTTCTACCACTCTTTCATTATTCCATTTGGCAATGAAAGACTTGGAAAAGTAAAGTCTTCTGGTGCTATGCAGACATGCTTCAGGATATTGCGAGAGTCTCTAGATGACTGTAGGATTGTTCTCTTATGCCTCTTGTAGGTTAGGTGCAGCTACAGCTTTCTCATATACTTTCTCTATTTGAACCCTCTGAATAATGAGTTTAGTGTATTTTAATGTATTAACTGTTTTTCTGTTTTTTAAAACTCAGTGCTATTCTTTCCAAGGGACAGCTGCCTGACCTCAGTAAACTGGCACAATATTTTTTTTATTAATTTTGAATTTTTTTCTAAATAATTTATGTCCAGAAACTTTTAAGAGTTCGAAGAGCAATAACATACACACATTTATTGACAGACACATCTACCTTTTGAAATAGTGTATATTGATTAATGAACTAGAGATCTAAGCCCACAGTTTTTCTTCTAGAAATTAAGATCTCAGAAACTTGGTATCATGCAGATTTGTAATAGAATTTTCTTATTTTCCATAGACTGCTTATTAGAATGTCTGTTTTCCTGCGTTTTCTTAAATTTATTATAAGAAATGAAAGAAGGCTTTTTGTTTGTTTTTCATCTAGTTCTTTTCCTGTGGTCCTCATTGGTCCAGCTTGATTAGCACAAACAGTAGTTAAACTTCTTCCACAGAAAGTGATGAAAAGAAAATGAATGCCTATTAAATGAAACAAGAAACAGGAATTTGTAATACGACTATTCTAAATAGTCTTAAAGCAAAGTCATAAGTACTTCATGATTGAGATTGTAATTGAGGTCTGTTTTTATCTCAAAACTAGGGATTGTTAAATGAGTTTAAGTTACAAGTTATGAATGAACCAAAATTAATATACCTAGTCAAAAAAATGTTTTTGTAAGTGTCCCCACCCCTCCATCAGCATCTTTCATGGTACTGCCGTTAATGCAATCCTTAGTTGCACCTACAAATGGGAAGTCACAAAAAAAACTTGAGGGAAGCTACATGTTAGTATATCTGCAACAGAAGCATAGGACTGAGTCTTGTTCATGCTGCCTCAAGATGTGTAAGCTTAGAGTCAAGGTCAATATTAGCACAGACAATGCAGACAGTGTCACAGGGTGGCATGAAGATAAAAAGGGCTTTTCCTGGAATCCCCTCCAGGTACTGATGGAATTTTTGTCTGACACAGCAGCAGTGGCAGGCAGATTTGTTCCTCCAGGAACAAATTACTTCAGGTGTTTTGAGGGACTGAGACTTAATTAGATCCTTGGACCTAGTTACCTCCTCTGTGCCTGTACTTACCTCCTGCTTCTGTCCACTCCTCTTACCGTGTCTTGACAGGGACATGCTCCAGCTAGCCTGCTGCTGCAGTACAAGGTAGTCATCACAGTGTGGTCTTTATGCTTCTTCACTGTAGTCCTGTCGTGACAGGAGGATTTTCAGTGAGACAAAGCATAAGGGGCAAGATATGACAGAAGGCCAAAGGTGTAGTCAATCTTCAAGCAAGAATATTACCTGTGACACAGATTTATTATTTCTGTCCTGAATTCCTTAGAAAAGCAGATGAAGTTCTTCTCATTATCACAGCCTCAGTGATGTAATATCTCATCCCCTGTTTAAATTCCAAAATCATAACAAAGAACTATACACATGAACTCCACAAAGGTCTGCTTATGGTTGACAGATGTATTACCAGTGTTATAAACAGGGAGGGGAGAGTGGGTGGTAAACAAGATTAGCAAAAAGAGCAGGATCCTGACTCAGCTTACAGGTTTTTAGAAGCAGAATTAACTCAATGCGTTTCTGTTAATTACCAGTGCAAACATCCAGAGGACAAATGGAAAAAATACTTCTCCTTCACCCAGCCTTCTCTTTGAAAGATTGCTGACTGAAATGAGATGTGCACAGACATAATTTTTTGACCTTCATGTAATTTCACATATTTTTTAAAACACAGTGGAATCACAAAAACAGTTCAACTCATATAGAACAAGACAGTAATTAGATACTTCAAAGGTGAAGAAGAAAGTAAAGGGAAGAAGGGACTTGGAAACATGCTGCACTGAATAGTTACTTTCACCATGTTACTAATTTTTGAGGTATGGCAATTAAATGATAGAATTTTTATTTTCTTTACAAACAAATTCAAGAAAATATCCGAAGAACACAGAAGAGATGACAGAATCAGCCTTTCTTTTTTCTCTCAGATTTTGAATACTCAGATTCTCAAAAAATTTACTTTTTTTTCTTTCCCCTTAGCTTTGTAGTATTCACAGCAAAGAGTATGTTGTCAAGGCTTCAGGCTGTGATTATGCTTGGGTTTAATCTTACTTCCTCGTGATTTATACTTTATACTAGATGTTATATCAACAAATTCTTGCTTCAGGGAATTTGGTTGACTAGCCCACCATTAAAAAATAAAACCTTTTGTCTACTCAGCTTCTTTTCCTGTTTCACTATGCTCTATTTAGATTGGTATCTCCTGACATAGCAAAATTTCAGGACTTCGTTCTTGGTTCTTATTCCATCAAGCATGTCTTTTCCTTAAACATAGAAGAATGCACAATCTGTTTTTGGAGTTTGAAGGCATCATCTGAATCTCTTAAATTTTTCAAAATAAGCTATGTTTTTTTACCTTGTTATTAAAAAAAGAACAAAAAAGGAGATTAAGGTGGAGGTTTTAGAAGTGTATATAAAAGAAGTGTGGATAGAAAAAATAGAATAGGAAAAAAGGATGCAGTCCTAAAAGGTTGATGTTAGTTAATAGATTTTGCATATGAAGCGATCTTTTCTTAAAAATACAGCAGAGACATGCATGTATTTGTTAATCTGGGAAACGATGACAGGTCTGGTGAATGAGTTAAGTCATGTAATCTCAGTACATATGAATCTGTCTTTTAACAAGCAAAATATGTTTAGTGTAGAAGGGATGGTCTTATTCGGTAAGGAAATATTATTCCAACTTTGTTTAAGGAACATGCAAAGAAATTCAGCAATCTTTCAAACTAATACACATTTGATCATATTGTTCCTGATTATAAATAACCCAAATTTATTGAAATAAATTTATTTTATCTATGCAAAGAAATCTGTGCTGTATGGACCAGATATTTCAGTTGTAGAAATCTTTGTCAAGCACACACACATCTCTCCTAATCACTATTCAATGGATGGTTTTACATTTCAAAAACAAACAAGATGAAAATACAGTTGTGTGCCAGATGTGAAATACATCTATGAGGCATCAACCAGAACAAAGCAACATCTGTCCATTAGGTAACTTGTCAGATTTGTTTTGTTGAATTTTAGTTTTCAGTGGCTATTTATGTTATTTTATCATAGTCGCTAGTTTTGCCTATCCCTACTCAAATTTATTAATTTTTAGAGGAAACAAATTGCTAAAATACACTCAGGTTTTAATGGCTTGTCAGCCCATTGAATCCATTTTTCCTCAAACAACAAATCAGAGACAAATCAAACAACAACATCTCACAGAATCATAAAATCATTCATCATGGAAAAAACCTTTAAGATCGTAAGTCCAACCATTAACCTAACACTGTCAAGTCCATCACTAAACCATGTCCCTAAGCAGCATGTCTANACTCTTCAGCTTTGTTACCCTTCTCTGGACATGCTCCATCAGTGTCATTCTTGTAGTGAAGGGCCAAAAACTGAACAAGTGTTAAAGGTGTGGCCTCACTAGTGTTGAGTACAGGGTGACAATCACTTCCCTAGTTCTGCTGGCCACACTAATTCTGATACAAGCCAGTATGCTGTTGGCCTTCTTGGCCACCTGGGCACGCTGCTGGCTCATACTCAGCTGGCTGTCTACAAATACCAATATTCATTTTCAAATAAATACTTAAACTATTAAAAAGAACTTTAAAATTTTCTCATTTCAAAATTTTCTAAATAAAATCTTTAGGCATTTTGTTCTAAAAAGTGGGTTCATTTCTTTCAAAATGGATGTGTTTTTTACTTCTAAATATTTCAATTTTCCCTCAGATATTTTGATCTTGTTTGTATGTTTTAGAAATGTGGGGCATAGGTGATTATTTCAGGTTGAGCCTCCCAATGATTTGCATTATTAATGTTATTAATGTAATTAGATATGTACTTAAATATAATTTCATAAATCTTTGGGAATGTGATTGTAAATGTGTAAGCTTCTATGGCAAATAAAAAGTCAATATGATGAACAACATCATTAAAACATACCCTACAGCATTACAGCAATTTAAATTACTATTTACAAAAATATTTCTTGTCTTACCTTATGTAGATAAAGTTAAAGTAAAAGAAAAGTTACAACACCTGTCTAGTAATCCTGATCAGAGTGTTTTAATAGCAGTATGAAGATAGGGTGTGTTTTGTCAAAAGTAAAGTTTTCCCAGGACAGTTATCTGGGAGATAGTTATTCTAATTTAAAAGATATCAAGTAGACAGTAGCGATAACAGATTTAAGTTAGGTCTCGCAAAAGATAACAATTAGGAAATGTAATTTAAAAAAACTGTAGCTCCTTAATCCTATTTGCTTCTTAAGAATTCTCTGCAAAGTTCAGCAGAAATATTTTTAACAAAGAATGTAATGCACAGGGAAAAACAGTAACGGGGTGCCATTCTATATTTCACAATAAAGAATTTTTAATAAGATAAACATAAACATCATCTCTATATTAATCTGTAAATACTGCTTTATACTTTGACTTCACCAGAGACTTGTATTTTTGGCTTTTAAATACTGTTTTTATGGATTTTAATTATACATACAACATTGCTTATTCAACACGAAGCAACATAACTGCCCTCCCCCCCTTCTCCACAGCCACTTGTTTGAAGTTAGTACATATAAGTCAGTGAAATAATTTATACTGCATTTGGCTGAGTTAATCTGCAGTAGGACTGCAATTTTTAGTGTCAGGAAAATATGATGCGGGTATCCTAGACTTGTACAATTTTAATGACACCTCTAATTACATTTTTCCTGAGTACAGACACCAATGCTTTAACTGTTCATGATTCATTTTAAATTATGAACTTCTGCTGGGTTTCCTAGAACTGAACAATTACTGAACCAAATAAATCTGTATCATAATTCAGATGACTTCTGTGAAGAGACATCAACAGAAATTTGATACATTTTTAAGTAAAGAAATAGTACATGAATTTGGTTTTGCAGTCTTGCTAGACATTCATGAACATATGTATTTCCTGAAACTCCCTTCTGCAGAGAAAAACCACATTGCACTGTCGTGGAATGAGTTGCTCTCAGGAAAGCTCATGCAGAATGCAGAAGGCGGTAGCTCCCCTCAGGGTCAGCTAGCCTCCTAGGCTGGCATTACTGGCAACCAGTTACTATCAACGCTACTCTCAAAGGACACTGGGGTGTCCTAAGGTAGTCATGTCATGTAAATGACTCACTGTATGTATGCTTGAATGAATCAAAATTTCATAAAAAGTCTTTAAGACTTACTAAGATATCCAGATAAGTCATCCCTTAATTTTCCATTTCAGGGTTCTTGGTCATCCTTCCTTGGATTTGTCAAATCCCTGACAACATGCCTGCCAGTTCCCATTATGCTTGGGACTTGGCTACCAACAGTGGTTTTCAAAGATTGTTATGACGCATCTCTTTTACCCAAACAATTTTCTGAAACTGTCTTGCTGAAACAATGTCTTCGACTTGGCCAAAAATCCTGCAGGAATCTCACGTTTGTTACTAAGTTAGCTTACTTAGTGTTTATTTAGAAGTGGAAATTTACTTTTATATTGCACTTCATGAATTAATAATTATATTAAACTAAAAGAGGAAGCTGTTTAGCTCAGCTGATTGAAAAAGAGATACTGAGCTGGTTGTCACAGAGTAAATCAGTCTTTAAATAACAATGACATCAAACTTCAACCAAAATTAAATTGAAACTGAGAAGGGACAAAAAGTGTAGAACCAGTTTTCCTTAAATATGGACTTCATAATTACAACTTCAAGTGTTCAAAAATCTTCTAATACCAAAAAGGCTGGTTTAAAATTAGTGACCTTAGGCTTTCCTTCACTCACCTAATTTTTTAGCTTTTATCTCTTTTACATAGATGGAATAAATTATAAACATAAACAATAAGTAATACCAATGTTGTTTATAATATTGTTTAATTTTATTTAAATTTAATTTAAACAATAGATTAAAACTGATATTTCCCAAATAATCACCTTTTCTAGGAGGCTGCGCTTCAAGAAAAAAAACCAAAACAATAAATATATTGGGTTTTCTGTTACCTTAAGTAAGTTGATAGAACAGCAGTCGCCTTCTCTGTCTTTCACCTAACAATGTGCGTTGGAACAGGATGTAAATGACAAGTAAATTAACCATGGCTTTCTTTACCAGCTGTTGGAAACAAGTATATTCAGAATACATGAAGCAAGGAGAGTAATTTGCTGTAGTTGCCACTCATTCATGTATCTCTCACAGTTATTTCAGATTTCTAATTGCATTATGAAGCACAAACCTGATCAGTAGAAGTGTCAAAAGTAAGTAGCAAAAGACAAATATTTCACATTAACTGTACTTTTTCACGGGACATGGGCACCTGTGTCAACAATCAGCAGAGATGAGGGCCTAGGTGTTCATTGCATTAATTCAGAAGTAGAAGAAAAAGAAAACAGATTCTTATAGAAATGGGCAAGTCAAGTTCAACCCTCATTCACAGGTATAAATGTATTGGCAAGAGCTTTTCATCTTTTCTGTACCTTGAAATAAAGTTTCTGTGGCTTCTAATAACTCCCATGTGTCTTATGTAATCTCTGATTGTCCTGATTTCCACTGAGACAGTTAACTTTCTTCATAGTAGCTAGTGTGAGACTATATTTTGGATGTGTGCTGAGGAGAAGATTGATAACATACAGATGTTTATGGTTTCCACCAGAACAGTCAAGGACTTTTCAGCATCTCTGCTGTGCCAGTGTCTGCAGGTGTGGGAGAAGCTGCTGGGAAGCATAGCCCCAATTTCTAGCCTAGGATTAGACCTTAGGTTTAGGACTGAGATGCAAAATGGACAGTGGTATATTCCATATCTTGCACATCATGCCCAGTATACAGATGAGGCTTGTTCTCGCTGCAGCTCAGGTCTCTTGCTCTGCGTTTTCTCCCTCTGGATCACCCTTCTCTCAGGGTCGTCTCACTCTCTTGGACACTGGGGCTCTTATCTCCATTCCAGGATTGTGGTTTTGGGACTCTCCCTGCTCCAGGATCGTTAGCCAGGAACAGGCTGAACCTTGGTCATTGGATGGTGAGCAGTATCATTGTGCATCACTCATTTGTGTACATTAATATTATTATTATTATTTCCAATATTATTATAGTTTAGTTATTAAATTTTTCTTATCTCAATCCACAAGTCTCTTTTCCCTTCACCCCTTTATTTCTCTCCCCCATCCCAGGGAGGGGGAAGGGTAAGTGAGTGGTTGTTGTGGCATTTGGCTGCCATCCAGAATCAAAACTACAACACTGATTGAGTTAATTTCATGTCACAAATACTATATTTAATTTATTAATATCTATTGCAGTGTGGACTTTAATGTAACAAAACAATTATTTTGAATAGAGCAATCCAAACAGAAAGCTGAAGTAATTTAGATTTAAATTGTAATTATGATAATAAATCTGGTATATACTTTCTCTTTGAAACTTATTTGTCAGTAAATTGAGGAGAAGCATTGCCAAAATCTAACCATAAATTACCATCTACAGTCACTTAAAAATTCTTTTCATATTTGGCTATTAGTCATAACCTTGAGATTCATTAATTTATGAAACAAGAATTATTCAAATGATGTGACTCTTCCCATAGCTGTTTATTGTATTGCTACCTTCAAAATGGATTGTAAATGGTCTGTTTAGGAATTCACTTGAAAACTCAAGTCATCAGATGAAAACTCACCTACTCAGTACTTTCTTCCTTGAGAAATATGCTGCCTTAACCCTGGATAACTTTCCAAGTTTGTTGAAAGGATATTTATTTTGCAGAGTCAGATAGATGGGGGAAGTTTGCTGTTAAATCTTGTGTTCAGTCTTGCTTGCTTAGTAGTGCTGACTTTTATCATCTGAAAAAAAATACATATTTAGAGACTAAAAGATGCTGGTGATTCTGGCTTGAAATGGTGGGGAATATCTCCTCAAGGCACCTCCTTTCATGCACGGTTATTTCACAGAATCACAGAATCACAGAATGTTAGGGATTGGAAGGGACCTTGAAGGATCATCTAGTCCAATCCCCCTGC
>VZTO01013128.1:4442-20022 GCA_013400615.1 Syrrhaptes paradoxus | reverse complement strand
CAGATGCGGTCTCACCAGGGCAGAGTAGAGGGGGAGGAGAACCTCTCTTGACCTACTGACCACCCCCCTTCTGATACACCCCAGGATGCCATTGGCCTTCTTGGCCACGAGGGCACAGTGCTGGCTCATGGTCATCCTGCTGTCCACCAGGACCCCCAGGTCCCTCTCCCCTACACTACTCCCCAACAGTTCCATACCCAACTTATACTGGAACCTGGTGTTGTTCTTGCCCAGATGCAAGACTCTACACTTGCTCTTGTTAAATTGCATGAGATTTTTCCCGGCCCAAATCTCCAGCCTGTCTAGGTCTCGCTGGATGGAAGCACAGCCTTCTGGCGTGTCAGCCACTCCTCCCAGTTTCATATCATCAGCATTTATCTTCCTCATTTACTTGAGGGTTAACTGCAATTAAAAAATATAATGAAATTCCATCTGTATAAAACATGGAGTGTTTTTTTGAATACTGATGCACTTAGAATAGACCTATATTTTTAGGAAAATTCAGTTTATAAAAATGTTCCTTGTGCCCTGGTTTACCACTTTTTTTTTTTTTTTTTAACTGTAGGAGGTATAGTGTGGTTTAATTACTGTAAGTCATCCATCTTTCCTGCTGGAAAATTGTTTTTTTGGACTGCAGGAGAAAGCAGTGCTATTGTGTAAGTGTTTGCAGTTGGCTGAAATGATTGCAATAATACAGCTGGAAAAATAGGACTGAAAGAGATCAGAAGAAACCCAGAATATTCACTTAGAAATGGTGTTCACACTAAGAGTTTACAACACCCCCCCCCCCCCACACACACACACGGTTCTAGGATATTTGGTACTGGATAAACAGAGATCCTTCCACCTGACAGAATATTGACTGGTACAAACTGGATCTATTGATTGAATTTCAAATGTTTTTAAGGATATTTTTCTTATATAGCCTGCATGGGACTAGGTACTGAGTGCCCTCTCCCAGCTGTTAGAGAACTGGCATAAAATCATAAATCTGACATAAACTCTGTTCAACGCAGCAATTTGCTAGAAATGCCATGGTGATCTGGACAAGATTTTCCTCACATAGGCTATATCTATGGTAGCAGATAGAATGCTCCAGGGCTTGTTCTTTTTCACTCTTACAAAGTGTATATGGCAGATAGCAGCCTCCTGGACTCGCCTCATCTGTACTTTCTATGGGAACAGTTCCTGGTATACAGGCATTTCCTAATGTGCTAGTGGGCATGAAATAAAACGGTGCAAAAGAGCATACTAACAAATAACAAGACATGTGTGCCAGTGTCTGAACCTGCCACTTGGTCCTCTGTTTGCATTAGCGGAGCAGAGAGAGCCTAGGATTATCTGGTGACACCGAGATTTGCATATGATAACTGCACAAGCATAGTTTCAGGAACAGGACAAAAATTTTTGTCTGAGACCAAGTCCCAACCATATTTGGAACATATTTGGGATACATAGAGCTCATGTCTATCCTTCAGCCAATTTGTGATACTTCTTGAGTGACTTCCCCACCCGTGGTGGTTGTCTGGATTTTAATTCTTCTTTTCCTCACAAGAATTCTCTACAGGCTCCTGTTTTAATTCCCATTGTTAGAGTGAAAATGTGAAGTAATTTTAAATATGAACACCTAAGAATTGTATCTAAATTTGAGATACAACATTCACATGTAATAGAACACTAACAACAATTGTCAGTTTTTTAGTATGTTATGCTTTACATTTTGAGATATCAGGAATTTGCAATGAAACTTGAAACTATGAGAAACAACACTGAATTTGGATCTCATTCCAAGATTGAAATTAAACTAATTATCTAAGGGTTTAATAAGTTTAACAATTAATTTATAGAACATTGTCAGAGTTTTGGCTGCATCTAAGGGAGTTTTTAAGGGTTTGTTGTGTGGTTTTTTTTTCAGTTTGAAGACAGAGAAAGTAAAGATAGACTGCTTGAAAACAGAACATGAAAGAAAAAGGAAAGCTGCATGAATATTTTAACAAACAATAATGTAAACCTCAAGTGAGTAGATTTATGTTAATTGTGCTTAGCTCTAATCACTAAAACAATTACTGTTCTGAATGTTCAATGTTCGCTATATTATTATAACCTTAAAGATATGTTAATTTTTTTACATATGTCTTTCACTATTATTCTACCTAGAAATAACATAATATGGAAGAACAACATCAACTAAAAATCAGTCATACTGCAAATGAAATGAGAGTGTTTCACATCGATATGTTTCATCAAATCAGAATTGGCTACTGAGGCATTTAAAAATAAGGACTAAACAGTTATATCTCTATGGTGTAATTATTACTCTTAGAATGAAGTTTCTAAAGCTACAGATGTTTGCCACAAATTATTCTCCTTGTATTTAATGTACTTTGAGTTATGCATATGACAAAAGATGATAAAACTAACAGAAGAAATATGGATACTATAAAATTAAATTTTAATCCTTTAATATGATGCAAAATTGAGGCTTGATACCCACATGTTCCTGTTTAAAATTTCCATATTTAATCAATTTTAATCAGATATTATTATTATTTATTTTATTTAATAATTGACCTTATTTCACATTGTGGAGATAAACTGTGTGCAAACACTTACAAAGACAAGACCTCTGCTCTCAGAATTTTCAAAGAGAATGTTACAAAAAGGATGAAAGATAAAGACATGATCAGATATCAGGTTACAATTATAATTTTATGAAGAAACACATCAGTTTCAGGGAGCATATTGCTCTTACAAATAAAGTATATCTGTCTATCCATATCTGCTCCTCAAAACATCTTTCCTTACCTGATTTTCACAGGCCTGCAATTTGTACATTGGACCCTAGAGCACCTGTAAATGCCTTAAGGTCTTCCTCGCTGTAGTTCTTCTGAGAACGCATTGTTTGTAAATTCCTTTGGCTAGTAGGGGATTGGGCAGGAAAGGAGGCACAAACCATAGGCAACATTTCTTAGAACACCTTCTATTAATTAAGCTGTTATTAATAATAGAATCAAGCTGTTATTCTGAACAGCCAATGACATGGCACACGTGTACTCACACAGTTCGCTTGCTCGCTCACATGCTCGTTCATAGTCACCAGGCTGAAGAAGCAACAGGGAGGGCAGCCCCAGTGGGGTCATCCCCAGTGGAGTGCTCCTCCACAGTGGTGAGGTTGGTTGTGATGCTCCAGGGGCTTCTAGAGAGGTGTTGGGAGAGGCTCTGAGGGGTGTATTTGTTCACTGAGTGTGTAGTCCTGCAGTTGTCATGTGCATATAGCAGCCATTGGCCATATAGCACAAAGCTGCAGTGGGTGTCCATTTGTGCCTGTGGCCTTCTATAGATGCATCGGGTTCCTCATGTCCTGACTTTACCAGTTCTTGGGGATTCAGCACAATAAATCATCTCCAGAGTTTTATCACGTGTTGGGAAGCTCTCACAGTACCTTCCCAGTCCATATTTTTCCTCTTTTTGTCTAGTTGTTTCCTATTAACTATTTCTTCATCCAAACTTATGGAACCCACTCACATCAGCTGACACAGATGGGGTTTTTATGATGTATCCACTTTGTAAAAAAACATTATTAGATTATTATTAGAGATTTTTTTTCCTTGAGTAACTCTTTTTAAATTATTGTCTTCCTTTTTTTTCTCTATCCCTGCAAGCTATGCATTGCAAAATATGAAATTTTTACCAAATATTTCTTAGATGTCTTTTCTATGAAATTCTTTGAATTAACAAAATAGATTGTTTACAACTGTGCTGCCCTTCTGCCTGATGGGTACCCTGGGGGAATGTTGTTGGCTTTGAGACTCAGATACGTATTTTCAAAAAACAACTCCTGACACCAGAGAATGCTGAGAGCAGTTAACATTAATCAGTGATCTATCTGAATGGAATACTTGCTTCTCCCTTCAGGGGATGGAAGAAAAGGACAGGACACACATCATGGTGCACTAACCACAGTCACATATAATCAGATAAGCCCCAAAAATAGTCTAGCATTCTGCTTTATTACAAGTTTCTTAGTTAGTGTGAAATTGTGATAGCAAAGCGATCTGCCTTATCAACAGATTTTGCCAACTAGGAAAAGAGACCAAACTGCCCCAGGAAAAGCAGCAGCTTCCAACTACTAAAAGGTTTTAGACTGCTGGTAGATTACATTTAGAGTTATCTCGTTTGCCTTGTTCTTTTGTCCTTGAGTCACATTGCTAAGAGGATGTCTGTCTGCCTCGAAGGAAAAGCTGAATAGCTTTGCATCTGGCAGGCTGATTTACTGTTGACAACTGCCTTAGAGGAAATCCCTACTCTTGTTTTTAAAACACAGGTCAAAGGTCCAGTTGGGTAACTGAGTGGCTGGTGGTAGTGGAGAAGAGAGGTAAAAGGGAAGGATCAACTTGAGGCAATCTACAACTGCTTTTAAAGCCAAATCAGCCATTCCTTGTTGGAAGGGCCCCTCAAACTGATTTAGAAAAAATGATAAAAATATAATGATGCTCAGTCTGCAATGGAGTCCTATGCCAGTTTTACACCAGAAAGCTGTGAATTCTAAATGACCATAGTCCAGCTGGATAGATCTAAAGCACAAACCTCTATAATAAAATAAGAACATAATATAATCTGATGGATCTTGGCAGTTTCAGTCATTACGAATTTACAAATCTAACTGTAGTTAGGCTGAATTTTGTCTTTGAATGAACTCAGACGTTAATTGAAACTGTGCTGTATGTAATTCAAGTTTCTCCTCTTACTTTTACCACTGTTAGAGTTGTTACATTCATTGTGGCCTTGCTCCCCAGTCATCTGAAAATGTCTGTACACTACACTAGCTGCGTGGCTTAAAGAACTTTAGTCCCAACTATTCTTGAGGTCACAATTTCTGCTGGAATGGTCTGAAGAGGGTGACCTAGGATTACATTATGTGCCTCACTGCTTAGAATTTCAAATATAGATAAATTTTTCACAGTAGTTGAAAAAATTTTAGTCCCTTTCTTCAAACTAATTTGTCCTAGCACAGAGGGCTGAATGGAAGGATACTGCTGCACTGGCTTTCCATGCCATGAACAGAAGCCAGAATAAAACTAAGAGAAAACAATTAAATGCTATGAACTCACTAGGGTTTTAAAGGACTGAACAGCAGTTCCAGGGAGCAAGAATAATGAAGAGCATGGCATGAGTATTTCATTAAAGTAAACTGTTGTAGCACTTTCAGCTACTTCTATGTATTGATCTAATGAGCTAACACTTCCCTGGTGTACAAGTGAGGCCCAATGTCAAAACCAGTGTGCCATGTAGAGCCTTTCACTTTTAGAAGGCAGTCTGAGTTGGTTCCAGGTCAGTAACTATGAAACACTTAGAAATGGAGATTCCAAGATCAGGCATCGTTCATCTTAAAGTAATGAAAGAGCAAAGGAGATCAAGTATAAGGGTAGATCTTAATAATGAAAGGGCCAGAATGATTATTTTGGCTGACCTCTTGCATAAAATAAGTCATAAAGATATCTAACTCATCTATAGGGTCACCACTTTTAGAAGAAAATTTCTTAAGAAAAGAAAATCAGAGTAAATTAAGGAAAGAAGTTAGACTTTTTTAAAGCCTGGTCCATTGGGAAGTACTAAAAGTCTTACAAGAGAGCTGGCTATCATGGGTCGTCTAGTTCATTTTTTCTTATGTGGATTGATAATTTCTGATAAAGGCAAAAGTATGCTGAATGAATAACAAAAACTCCCAGGATATACTCTTGCCTGCTTATTGCATTTAATATTTGAAGCAAAATGTCAGAGGATCTGCAGATGTCTTTTACTCATTATTTGCTCCTTCTTTTAGCTGTGGAAAAATCAGAAAATTTTTCCTCCTTTAATTTTTCTCTTTTGGACATCTTTTGCTGACTGTTGTTTTCCTTACATAGTGCAGTACCTACAAGGTATAAACTCTGGTGCTTTACAGAGGTGAGTGGATACAGATGCTTGATTCTTTGACAGTTCCATGCATGTTTTTAAAGTCTGATACTGTATACTTTGATAACCTTATGTTCACTGTTTCAAAAGAATCCTCCTGTTTCTAGCACCTTTTTTCCTTGCTTTCTCTTTCCTTGGTGATTTCCACATAACCTTCGAAGATCTAATATCCAGTACTTCAGTGGTATGAGTTCTTCTGAAAGATTTTGAAGTAAATATAGACATAGCAGTGTCTTTTTGATCGTTTGTTGTATCTTTTGCTATTAATAGTATTATCTCCTTCCTGACTGTCAAATGGACAAGAATAATACAAAGTTAATAAGGAAAGAACTCTCATAGTTGATGAATAAAGAAAGAACATCTTTGAAATGTATTCTTTCTGGCCAATAAATATTTTCATATAGTGTGACACAATTTTTGTAATGTCTGTCATTAAGATATTACAAACTGATACTTAAGTACAGAGTATTTCAATATATTCTGTTTCTTACCGGTTCAGAAAAACACTCTCATTAGTTGTAACTGATAACTATAAATTTGTTTTCTTGGACAAGAAGGGATTTTATATATTTATAAAGATAGATAAATTTAAACAGTGATTTTGTCCTAGGGGATGCCTGAGAAAATCATGTTAGTAAAGAGATATGTAGTGTACATTACAGGTAAAATCCTTAGATGGCATCAGTTTTTAAAAGATGCTTCTAGATATCTTGTCTTGAAAATAAATTTTTCTACTGACTTCATTGTATACATTGTAAGATAAGTAATTAATCCTTAAAACCTGCTTCGATAAGCCAGCATTAAGCAGGGCAGTTGGACTAGATGATCTTCAGAGGTCCCTTCCAACCTCAACTATTCTGTGATTCTGTGAAAACAAGGGACCCTATATCCAAATTTTGCTTTTGCTCAAAAATTTGCAGGGAAGAAAGATCCCAGTAACCTCCTTAGCCACTTCATTCAAATAAAGACACAATTTAATGGGATTTCTTTTAAGATCATTGGGAATGTTTACCTTAATTCAACAGAAGGTGGGTCAAGTCCTGAGTAGGAGCTAAGCTGCTTTTCTAGAAAAGTGCCTACAAATTTTAATCCTTAAACTTTAATAAAGTTTCTACATAATCATACTGAGAAAAAAAAGGGAACTAAAATGTTTTAAAAATCTCCAGTGGCACTGGATTTTCAGAGAGAATGTTTCATTTTCTTTTAAAGCTTCTTGCCCAAGAAACTAAATTATCCTTCTGCTTATTTTTTCTTTCTATTGTTATACCCCTTTAGAAGATACAAATTCAAACTGTCTGATTTTTTTGTTCCATTCCATTCCATTCCATTCCATTCCATTCCATTCCAATACTTTACATTGCACTATATTACCTTGCTTTACGTTGCAATACATTAAATTACATAATAGAATGTAACATAATAAATAAATATGATAAAAAATTTCTTTGGTATCTTAAAGGTTAATGCTCTAAGGTAGAAGTCAAAGATCAGCATAAATTCCTGTCCATGATAAAGTCCATGGGACAGACTGATGGTCCTGGCATGAAGAATTCTAATTTTACATCATTAATATTTATTGTCATAATGTCCAAAACAATGAGCTGAGTGAGGCTTTTCCTGACTTCAGTGGCACAGCAGCTGCTTTGGGATTCATGAAACAATGCAAAGCAGGAAATGTGCATGGCAGGTTCCTGATCTGCGCCATCCTTGGGCCAGAGTTCAGCAGCCTGTTCAGCTGCCTGAGTAGTATAACAGATTCCCTTTTGCCTTCCTGTTCGTTCTGTTTTCCTGAGGTGCTGGATCTTCCTCATTACTGTTCCTTTTTCCTTTTTATTTTTATTTTAACAGATGTCTTCACTTTCAATTTCAATAAACTGAACAGCAGAGTTGCTGATCTCTCAGTGTTGTGGTGAATCACTTACACAGACCTCAGAGATTCTCAGAGTAGGCTCTGATGGCCCTTTGAAATGTAGTGGTAGTGAAAAACTTGAAAGAAATTTTGAACTCAGTAACACCTACTTGACTCTGCCTCATAGATTTTTCTCTATTTGATTTTTCTTTTATTACTGACATCTGCTTGGAAACAAGATCTTTTACAGAAATCACTTGCTTCCTTCCCCAAAACTACAGTTTTTTTCTGGTGGCAACAATCTGAACTTATGCCTTGCAAAAACAGTGTTTGAGGCTGGTTTCATCCTGGGGTAGCAGAAAGGAGGATTAACAGTCAGGAAAGAAATTATGTTTCCTCACAAGAAGTTTTGTTGCCTTAGTCATTTTTTACCCTGCTTTATGCCAGAAGGACTTGGGTAGAAATATACCGGAAAGATCTTTTTCCTGGATTTAAGTTTACAGGTAAACTTTTTTACTATCAAATCACCATACACAAAATTTTCAGGACCAGCTCTGTTTTTCAGGCACAGAGATCTTTAGAAATTAACAATTATTTCTGCAGAGTGTATATTTCACTACTTCTTACTTTGAGAAAGGAGTAAAAGTTCAGAGATTGTGCTTGGTGTTTTATTTGAATACAAAATTATTTTATGATGGCAGGGTTTTTTTGTATAAATCAGAGTCCCTGTGCCTTGTTTTATTTATGAGTGCAGCTACCCTTGTGGCTAATTACAAGTAATTTTTTCTTCATTGCATCTGGACACAGATATTAACTCCCCAGTAGTTCAGAGGTAGTGGAACGGAGGGAAGGTCACATCTCAGAATTCGTTGAACTAGACATCCTCATAGATTTTCTCAGCCAGTCTTTTCTTCCCATTTTCTTGTGTTTTTTTGTTTGTTTGTTTGTTTGTTTTTAATTTCAGCTCATCTATTTGTATTGTTATAAATTAGGACAACTGGGTAACCAGCCAGCTGGGTGAGGTTTGCCTGAAAAATACCTGCTCTACAGTTGAGTCACAATCACTGTGTGCACCTAAAAAAAGTGCATCCAAGAGAAGAACCTTGCTGCAAGGGCAACATTTCAGACACCTTTCTGTTATTATGGACACAGTGAATAATGTTAAAGAGATGTCTATTATTCCCTTTTATGAAGTAAAGAGCAAAATAATAAACATTTCTCAATATGTTCAAATAAATATGACCATTTAATATATTTTGAAATTAATTCCTACCTGCATCAATGTGGAAAAAGCTTAGGGGAATACTAGCCAAATATATCCTTAAATTGAAAGATAAATGGCCACTGATGCTGCAAGCCTAAACAAGGTGTAGAACTTAAAGAAAAATACCAAATCTTGCTTCTTCCACCTTCCTCCTCAGGCATAATATGCATTTAACGTAAGTCTAACATACAACATGTCCATACACCATGAGGTATGCTGAATGATTTCCAAAGCAGATAATTCAGTAGCCATTATCTTGACTCATTCTGCTACATCAATCAAGATAGGCACAGGCTATAAGTACATAAACATACTCATTTAAAGTCATTATGAATGCAGTTCTTACAGAGTTGCCACATAAAGTATATATTAATTCACATAGTTATGATTATATTAAATATTCAGTGAATTCAAATAAATATATAAAAGAGATAGCACTTAGTGGTTTATTTAATGCCTTTGCAAGTTTAACTTGCAGTCTTTTGCTTAGATTATAAATTTGCTGGCTAATTTAAAACAATCCTACCAAGTTTTCTTGAGCCACAGATTAGCAGTTCCATGATTCTTCTTTTTCTCTTCAAAATAACTCATATTTATGAATCATACTCCTGACAACTACAGTTGCAAACCCCTGACACTTAAAAATGTTGTAGTGCAGAAGATGTGAAATAGTGATGAAATTTCTTTAGAAAACACATAAAGTACACAAAGCCTTGGTACAGATAAAAGGGTACAGATACCCTTTTATTATACAAATGCTTCCATTGATATGAGTCAAATATTTCCTTGATTTAAAGAAAAAATAGGCCTATTAATGACATTTGTAAAATAAACAGCTTCTTGATCTCTGCCCTTGTATATGATTCATCTTCTTCAGCTTTAATTTTGTTACACTTACTGAACAAGTGACACTTAATGAAACAATTTGCTGTGCTGATTCAGAATGTCAAAGGGACAGCACATACTATTTATGCATGACACAGAAAATCATGGCACATAGCTGCAAAGGCAAGCATCTTCTTTGCAAAACCAAAAAAAAAAAAAGTAATGCATAGTATCTATATAGTGTAAATGCTTAAAAGAGCTATTTATTAGTAAACCAATAAATCTTTACACACACATAAAATCATAGCATCATAAAATCTTAGAATGGTTTGAAGGTAAGAAAAGACCCTAAATATCATCAAGTTCCAACCCTCCTGCTGCGGGCAGGGACACCCTCCACTAGCCCAGGTTGCTCAAAGCCTCATCCAGCCTGGCCTTGAACACCTCCAGGGATGGGGCATCCACAGCTTCCCTGGGCAACCTGTTCNAGAATCACCTCCCTCGACCTGCTGGTAACTCTTTGATGCAGCTCGGGATACATTTGGCTTTTTGGGCTGCAAGCGCACATTGCTGGGTCATGTTGAGCTTCTTATCAACCAACACCCCCAGGTCCTTTTCCTCAGAGCTGCTCTCAAGCCATGCTCCGTCCAGCCTGCATTTGTGCTTGGCATTGCCTTGACCCACAGGTTATTTGTTCTCAACATAACAAAGGGGAAACTAAGAAACAAAATGAAGTAACTTAGTGCTGACTGCAAATCAAGCCAAAATGGAAGAAATAATGACATTTTATTTCAGATGCCTCTACTTTCTTTTTCTTAATCTGTATAGGACCTGCTGCTTGATCACAGGGAATATGTGGCTGAAAGCCCTCAAATTCATCTGAACTCTGAAAATTCAGATGAGATTTCACATGGTTCCTATACAAATTTGATGAACTTAGCTTCCATCGTCATTATTACTAGGCAAAAAAAAATTAATTACAGGCTGTATATATCTAAAAAACCTCTGGAGAACATCTGCAGCTATCAACTATTTTGAATTTAAAAAAAAACAAACAAACAACAACAAACAAACCAAAACCAAATCAAAACAAAGCCCTCAAAAAGCCCCTTATATAAGAAAAAAAAGTCAGCCAAACTCTCATGAGATTTGGTAAAACATTCTTGTTTAATTCAGGTCT
This sequence comes from Syrrhaptes paradoxus, assembly GCA_013400615.1. NCBI lineage: Eukaryota > Metazoa > Chordata > Aves > Pterocliformes > Pteroclidae > Syrrhaptes > Syrrhaptes paradoxus. The sequence goes on along the minus strand of VZTO01013128.1, from coordinate 8,949 downwards.
TGAAATGTTAGGATTTTGAATCTAATTAAACCTGTCGTATGTGAAGCTACCAACATCACACAGGAGTCACCTCAAGAGAAGGAATAGAAATGAGATTGAGGAAGCCGAAAGAAGGGACAAGATGCCGCCTTCAGCCTAGACTGACAGCCCATGAGGTCTACAGAAGTGATTCCAGACAGCTAATCCATTCAGCCATGATCAGCCCTGGCATATACTAAGAAATTATGAAAGCTTACTCTCTCGATGGAAAGTCCTATACAATGAGAAAGTCTTTCCTGGCACAATGATGTGTTATATAGCATACATGCTTCTGTGCAGAACCAAACCATAGTCTTACTCACGGGATATAGTCAGAAGTAGTCCATGCGTCTTTAATCCAAGCAGATTGGATTTTATAGTGTCTATCAGTTGATTAACTGCATGGGAAGAAGAGAATTTGGCCTTCAATATACCTGTCAAATTGCTTAAACCTCAAGTTCCTGAGAGGACACTGAGTTAGTCAAGGAATTATTCAACACTAATAGAGAGCTGAGGAAGCCTTATTAAATACCTACTAAGCCTTCCTTTTCTCAGAGAGTTAGTAGCAATATTCTGGGCACATTCCCTTTATGATTAATCTCTCATTTGGCCAAATGTATTAGTAAATTGAAATCATTATCTTTAAATGATTGCCTGGAAAGGACTTAGTCGGCTAAATTCCTGAAAATATCAATAGAGGTTACATAAGTCAATGTCACTATTACTGTGTTCCCAAGAGACAGAATTGGTCAATGAGACTTATCTTCCTCCTCATCATATATAGTAATCTCTCTGGAGGAATGTTTATTGCATATTCAGTACTTTTATATCATATTTTATAATACAGTTTTGGATTTGTACTACACTTGTGTATTTTAGCAGAAGTTGACACTTGTGTTGTCTGATCCTCAAATTTTTATGATTAATAGCCCTGGTTTCCATATCAGCCCACATAGTTCTTTTAAGCATGTCTTATGTTTGATCTTTTTCATCAAATCAAAACATTCTAAGCATTTTATCTTCAAGTTTCTCCTGAAGTCACAGAGAGTTTGGTCCCTATAAGTACTTAAGATCAAAATTACTGTTTGAGAACAGCTATATTGGATATTCACTTGTATAGTTACTTAACAATTCTTAAAATTTAGTGATTGTTACCCTGGAAGTTTGTTTACTGTCTTGTATACGTCCTGTTTTCACCTTGCAGTAAAAGCTTTAATAGATTAACAACAGATATTCTTGCTGTGATGGAATACAATTAGCCATTGGTTTTCCAACCACAGTATTTTTAGAAAGCTAATATGGAATAGCAACCTTGATCGCTGAGTTTCAAGCCACATTTTAAAAAGAAATACTGCAGAAAAATAACCTTCAGAATATTTCAAGTAGAAAGGAAGCAGAAAGGAAAACATACAGTGTACATGGTTAGGGAACACGATTTCTAGACTAATTAACTTGTTTAGGTGGTTTTTTTCTGTTTTGTCATTTTTTAAAAAAAAAACAAAAAACACTATGGATCTCCATAGCACAGGCAGTGAAAGAGCACTGCAGTTCAGGAACCTCAATCTTGTCAGTTTACTCAACATGCTTATATATTTGCTCATATATTTGCTGCTTGAAAACTAGAAGGAAAGAGGAAGATATAGTGATTTTCAAAAGCAGTGTTCCTGTAAATAGCACATTACCATTCTTTTGTATATGTTACAACTGGTACATTCCAGTTTTAAGATCGGGAGGCTGTGACTGTAGGACCAGTTGATAACATGGGAATGAAAGGCTGGTCTCCAGGGGGACCTACACACACTCAAGAAACAAGCTGAGACCAATTTATGAAATTCAACAAAGACAAAGGCACAATCCTGTCCATGGGAAGGAAGAACAATGACACAGACTGAGCCTTGACTGGCTGGGAAGCAGCTCAGCTAAAAAAGATGAGTAGATCTTTTTGGTAGACAGGGAACTCAATGTAAACTAGCAGTGCGCCCTGGCAGCAAAGATCAACATCCTTGGCAAACAGCACAGCCAGCCCATTGAGAGAAGGGATTATCCCCGTCTACTTAGAACTTCTTAGACCATGTTGAGAATATTATGTACATTTTTGGGACCCTCAGATACAAGAAAGTCATTGATAAACTTCAGAAAATGCAGTACAGGTCACCAAGATGGTCACACTGGATGACTTGCCCTGTGAAAAGAGGCTGAGGATCCAGAGCTCAGCCAGGAGGAGAAGGTGGCTTTGGTGGGACCTAAAAGCAGACCCCCGATATCTATGAGACGTGTATCAAGAAGATGGAGACACACAATGGTGTGAGGCAGGAAGATTTGACACAGCATAAATTGAAATAAGAGAGTTTGTGCATGAATAGAAATGTAAGGATATGTGGAATATAGGACACTCAGCGTGGGCCGAGACACAGAGGAAGCAACACATTAAACATCCAGACACAGAACTTGAGGAACAGTAGATAAGAGAAACAACACCGAGGTGCAGAGCTGAAGAAACTACTAAAAGCCTTGAAGAAGTTCATACAGAACCTTATTACTTGTAAGAAGGGGGGAAACAGGATAACCATGGATCTCTTGAGAAATGACAGACTTCATATTTGAGAGAGCTTGTGGGATTGTGAAATAAATATTGGATGTTTACAGGAGAACCAAAAGAAGGAAAATGGAGGGATCAAGGTGGATCAGGAAGGAAGAAGAGTGGGCAAATGAAAAGTGGGGGAGAAGGGGACAACCACACAGAAACAGGCTGCTGATGAGCATCCTTGTCTGGCCAAGACCTATGCGTGATCACCACAATGTGTCCTGTCTTCTCATGAATCTCTGTTCCTAAGTACCTTCCTGGGTGAGGGCTCTCTGTGCGTGGGTGTGCATGTGCGTGCACATTGGTCTTAGGGTTGGCCATATGTACACTCTGCAGTTGTCTGTGTTTGTGTGTCTGTGTTTGTGTGTGCATTTCAGAAACATGTTCAGCCTTGCTTCTAGACAGACCTTCAAATGGCATCAGTAAACAGGCTGTGAAGAAGAAATCTCCTGAGTTTTAACATCAATGGATATGGTTACCTTAACAGTAAAGAAGAATGTTTCACCATGTCGACTGTCAGGCTCTGGAGCAGGTTGCCCAGGGAAGCTGTNATATACTTTTATATATTATTAAATTTTTTTTTACAGACTTCCTTCCTTCCTTCTGCTAGTCTCAGTAATCCCCAATTCAAAAAAGTGGAAGTGAAAAAGGGAAAGGCTGTACACTTTTACACTTAAGTCCATTCATTTTTATTTACACTTTAATTAAATGTATTTGTTTAGTGGTGTTATATTGTCTGAGCTGATGGGATTATGCACAAGTTTGCAAGATGTAACTCAGCCTGACTGCTAACAGCCATTAGGCATATTAACAATAAGCAAAGACATTAGTGTGAATTAGAGGTGAACATCCATTTTATTTTACATGTAGAGAAGTTGAGAAGAATAAAAAGCTAGAAGTCAAGGCACCTTAGAAATTGCAGATTGAGAAGTGTATCTACTGACTTGCTTAAAAATATTAGGGAGTTGGGAATTTCTTAGTATCGTGTACTCTAACTCTGCAACAAACATGAGAAAGCCTAACTTCTAACTAAGTACAGAATGCATCTTTATACTTTCTATGGAATAAAATCAGTTTCACAGAAATAGCTCACTCCAACTCAGTTTACAGCAACCACACATGACTTATTCTCCTTCCTAAATGAGGGCTAAGTTTGATAGGAGTATTCAGACATACCCTACATATAATAATGAGATCAGGCTTCCTACAAGTAGATTTTTGACTTCTACTTAAATATTATATGTTTAAAATAATTTTTATGTTTTATATAAGGTCACAGTAGTTTGAGCACCAGTCCTTGAGGTATAGATAGAAAACTGTGCTCCTGTTCATGCTGTGNGTGTGTCTGTGTTTGTGTGTGCATTTCAGAAACATGTTCAGCCTTGCTTCTAGACAGACCTTCAAATGGCATCAGTAAACAGGCTGTGAAGAAGAAATCTCCTGAGTTTTAATATCAATGGGTATGGTTACCTTAACAGTAAAGAATAATGTTTCACCACGATGACTGTCAGGCTCTGGAGCAGGTTGCCCAGGGAAGCTGTCTGATGTCCCTTCTTGGAAGTTTTCAAGACCCAACTAGACAAAACCCAGGCAACTTGCTCTGATCTTATAGCTGACCCTGCTCTTAGCAGGAGGTTGGTATAAAGAAGTCCTAGAGGCTCCTCTGACCTGAATTCTCCCATGAATTAGGTGTAATGGTCCTACAAATACTATTCTGAGGAGAAGACCTGGAGAAATTAAAATTGTATTGGGTTAGCTTGATGTGTAGGGTTAAAATTCCATTTTCCTGAAGTGTTATCTGCACAAAACGATGTATATAGGTTGAAGGATATGCTGATTAGTTCAGACAATGCCTTTTGATTCTTTACTAGTACTTTAATATACTTTTATATATTATTAAAATTT
>VZTO01013127.1:87528-100611 GCA_013400615.1 Syrrhaptes paradoxus | reverse complement strand
AAAAAAAAAAAAAAAAAAAAAAAAAAAAAAAAAAGAAAAAAAAAAGAAAAAAAAGGGAAAAAAAACAGAGATAATCTTTCTGTTTTCAGTCAGTGGCTTTTGCCTTTGCTTGCAGCTGTCTATCTAAACTTTGGGAAAATTCAGCCTGTCTGGAGCACGCTCTGTCTGAAGGAATCTTTAGGGAGCTCAGCTCTAGGCACAGAACAACCTGCTGTTCTGTGATAGGGCAAGCTTTAAACCAAAAACATCAAAGTTAGCCTCTCACATGTGCATCTCAGTGAGAACAGCATGCAAAATACTGTACCCATAGAAACCTAACTGTATTAACATCTTCACTCACAGACATCATCACGTTCCTAAAGAAATCAGGGCTTCAACAGACTAATAATTCTTTCTGACCCAGTTTCATTAACAATATTCTTATCTCTTACCTGATAAAGGGTTGGTGAAATCTGTTTGCCCTGCAGAAACGGAGGCTGTATGTGATTCAAGCTGAACCTGCAGCCAAAGGTTGAGAGCTTCCTGAAACTCACGGTGTATGAGTTCAACATTGACATAATCCATCCATAAATCCTAAAGCACAAGACTTAAATTATCATTCCCGTTTTGGTCAGTATACATATTGTGCATCTATCCCAGTAGCTAGGGAACTAAAGTAAGTACAGAAAACTAGACCTTGCAGCTTTTAAGTCATAGGAAAATATTACCAGGAAAAAAAAATCCAAACTGAAGAAAAAAGCTGCAGAATTCTTATCACATAGAAATAAAAGCCACTGAAAAGCATTTGTGACACTTGGAAACGATACCTGACAAACACAGATGGCATAATTTCTAACAAATTAGAGAAAGGGTATAGATGACTAAAACTTGGTTCCTAGAAAAGGAACATAGAGTAAATCAAAATAGTCTAAAACATCATGGCATGATTAACTGTAATCAGGCTAAAGCAGGCTGCATTTCTAAGAGTCACACATCCTGGACGAATAAAAACAAAGCAGGTAGGAAGGAATGCCCTTCTGAAACCTCCCTCTTGCATGCCTTTAACTATAACAACTCTTTAGGCTTTGTGAACAGAATAATATATACCCTTCCCACCCACTTATATTTGAAGGCAACATATCACAGACTACCAACATGAGCAGATTTGGGCTTTTGGTCTTAAAATCCAACTTAGATAATTCTCTAAAATTACCTTAGAACACTAAATTAATTACAGAACAGTAGGGAATAAGGACTGTGTTCTTATTAAGATACGGAAGAAATCTACTCATGAGTCCTCGCTCAAATATAAAGGAAGGAAGTTTGGAATAGGATTTTTAGGAAAAAAGAGCTGTGAAGGTATCACAGCTGTAGACATACTAAAGACCAGTGACACCAAGTCTCTATTTCAGAGGACCCACTTTAACAAGCAAAGTGAATTTTGGATCCCAGTTTGCCAAGTCACTGTCACTTTACCTGTTGATTCTGCATTACTTTAGCAAGTCTATGTGCATCGTACTGCTTCGGTAAAGAAGGAATGTATGTGTCTCCTTTCTGGAAACTCTCTTCTTCCAACCACAAAACAAAAACATTACAAAGCCTGAGAAGAAAAACAAAAACAGGAAAAAAAATAAATCAGTGTGAACTTTAATTGAATCCACAGCATGTATTACACAGCAATCTCGTTCTGAGGTTTAGAGTTAAGGCAACAAATCATGCTACAAGATGACACAGCTCAAAATGTAGATGTTTCAGATGGTTTGTGATTAGCTTACTAAGTGTCAGTTCAGACACCAAGAGTAGAAAGAAGCTCTTCAGAAAAATATGATGGGGCAATAACCAAGAGTAATAGGATAAAGTTTAAAAGGAAAACATTTAGACAAATTAGCAAACATGACCCAGGACTGGAAATGTCTCTTACATCAAGGAATCATATTTACAACCCCTTGCAAAAGAACAATAAATTTAAAAAAGAGTAGATCTGAGCAAGTTTGGCTTCTCCTCCCATGGCTTCTCTAGAGTGCCTGCTCTAAAAGCTCACCCCTGAGTTACATCTTTTAATTTCTTGTCAGGCTCAAATTCATGGCTAGTTTAATCCCATTTTGTCCTCTGCTAACACTGTACTTTAACATAAATATACTGGTTTTTTCAACTGGCATCAGTCTACTGAGGGGTGCCCTTTTTATAATCATACCATCCAAGATTTCCTGATTAAATATAAGGGAGACCAAGAATGTAATTAAAACTTTGCATTGTGGTATTAAACATCTCTAGCAAATTCATTTTTTCTATCAGTGTCATTGGTGAAATAAAAAAATGGAAGTAGCCTAGTTCCAAAAGTCAGCTCTCGTGAACTCTACCAATATTTTCCCTCCTGTCTAAGTGGTCACTAAACTTCCCCAGTGCAAGATTCACTTGGCTGTAGACCAGTCTGGTTTTATGTTGGAGTGGAGAAACTCCTTTGAAATAAAAGATTGACAAAATATTAATCAAGTGCCACCCAGTGAGCATCTCTGGATTATTTTTCACATAAGATTGAAGAGGATTTATGATCTCACTTGTTTGTACAGTATGTATCAATTACTAGGGGGGAAAACACTTAAAAGAAGCTCAGATGCTGTATGCTCAAATCCCCTGAGAAACAGTTCTCCAAATAATTCTTTCAACTAGGTTTTCCAGGAAAAAGAAACCATAAAAAAAGAAAGTCCCTAAGGGGAGTGACAACTCTATCAACAATGTTTTATTTTTAGGAGTAAAATCATCTCTCCCTCAAACAAAACAAGTTTTATCAATAGAGGAATGGATTTGACCACAACTATCCATATAACAAATACCTACGGTCAGCCAAGGGTCACATCCCTTTGTGTCTCCCACAGCTAAGACCACTCTAGCAGTTACTCAGGAGGTTGAATAGAATCGAACTGGGCTGGCTTTTTTTACCTGACAAGTTCCTTATGCAGTTCTGGTGAAGTCAGGTAATCTGGCGAGCAGCTTGCCGTCTCCCGTGATCTGTCCCTGCCCTCCGCAGGACTCTCCACTCTGAGTGCTTTACTGGCAGCATGGTGGAAGTCTGCTACCTCTATTAAACGCTGCTTCATTTCATTCAGTAAGTTCACATGAGCTGCGCTCTGGAAAAAACGTCTTCCAATACAGCCATCGACAGGTAATCTAAAAATGAACAAAAAAAGCACAACAAAGTCGTGTTGCAAGTGTCAAAACAGCATCTCTGCAAATAAATTAATTCTCTAAAGAAGTTGCTGGTATCCACCTTTCGGTTTCAGTCTTCGTGTGATGCACTTAATCTCGCTCACAGCGTAAACTTATTAATGAGTGCTTGTTAATCTGCTAGAGCCCTTATGATCAGACTCACCCATATTGTGGTCCTGGTCGGTGAAGGTACAGGAGGAAGAATTTCTGCCAGATTAGTGGCATGAGAGGGTGACCAGCAGGGGTAGCAAGGGCCTGATGAGCCCAGCGGTAAATCATGAGCCTCTGAAGGGAAGGCACGATGGGCAGCTTCAGCTGGGTCTGTGCTTTCTGTAAAAATAACATTTTCAGACAAGTGCTTTGCTGCGGTGGTTCCCTCTTAACAGCTTAACCCACCAGATTAACAGAGTGTGAAAAGCCAGCAATCATGGAAGAGAAAACTTTGGAAACATTCACCCATCTGTTACACGTTTTTACAGGAAGAGCTGCTCAGCTCACAGTTGTGTTAGACAGCTGTTAAAGAGCAGTAATATACCTCTGATACTGGAAAAAAAAATAGGCATGAATGGAAGGGCTATGGAACGGAAGGTAGATGTTCCTGGTTTAGACTTCTGTAAAGACCACTGCTGTTAGAAAACAAAGCAGCAGAAGTGAAGCACCCAATATGTTCCAACCAGTAAAAATAATATTCTTAAGCCATGTGAGGACAAAGAATCCTACAGCACGCTACTTTTAGCTTTTTCCAGACTATACTCCACAGAGCCCTATTGAAAGTCTAAAACGTAAAGTAAAACTGATGTGAAGAAAGACTACAGAAGGAAAAAAAGTTCTGAGTCTTGGAAAATAATTCAGCAAATACTGATAAAAGTAAACCCCAGATTTTCATATTAGAAATGATCTTTGAAATAGCAACACATTTTCCCATTTGTAAAATAAGAGTATCTGCACTCCCCATCTCCATGGTATGGAATAAATCCACTGAAGATCATGAGGCATTCAGATGACCCAGAAAATCATGTAAGAGCACTGATTTGATTGAAGTTTTCTGTAAATAATGGCATATTAAAAAACAGATATCTGCATGGTAGTTTAGAAATGTTCAACTTAAAATGAAAATGAGAAAATGAGAAATGAAAATGAGAAATGAAAATGAAAATGAGAAAAAAAGAAAATGTCCCTAAGGTATATTATCTCCCGGAAAGTCAGATAAAGCATTAAGTTACACTTTTATCCTGGTAAGAAAAAAAAACATAAGATAAACACTAAACAAGAAAACACTTTTTCTCCAGCAGTTGCGTCTGATAAAAGCAGATGAACAGTTCTCTCACCTTCAAAGCTTGATCAGGAGTTAAAGCATTAAGAATCAACTCCCTTTCCAAAACTCTTCGAAGCTGCGAATCTTCTTCAAATATTGACTCCATATTTAACACTACCCAGGAAAACCAGACCTATAAAAACAGTCACAACAGAAACTCTGATGACAAAGTGGCAGGGGTAGCATCAGGAAGCTTTCTGTTTTCTTAAGAGAAACATGTCTTTGCCAGATTCTCATTACAAACTTGCAAAAGTATTATCATATCTCAACAAGATAACTGAGAAGAAGTTTCCTCCTTACCTACATTCCAAAAATGCTCTTTGTATTCTGTACAATCTTGAGAAAGAAGGGGGAAACCAGGGACAACTAACAGAACTATCCAGAGAGTTCTGGAGGAAACAACCTACTCAAACCCTCTAAAATAAGATCTCTGCTCTACACATCTCCAGCTGTGGTTCTGTAGGATTCTTTTTCTTTTTGCTCTAATGAGGAACTTGCTTAAGCAGAGAGAAAGCAACTGATATTCAAAATATTTATCAGAGAAAGACTGATCTAATACAAGAGTCAGGCTTTACATTTTTTCTCTCATTAAGTATACTGAGAACAACTGAAGATTAAAATAAATCTTTACTAATAAATCCTATTATATGAATTCTTGGTCACAGATCAAACTTTTTCTGTACAAAAAATACATGTTCCCTTCAGTGAAATAAACCCACAGCATTCTCTTAAGGCTAAATTAGGTATTTATCAGAAAAAAACTCAAACACTGGGAAAGCAGAAAAAAAAAACCCTAAACACCTGTATATTGTTTATTCCAGAGTTCTTCATGGAACACCATCAAACCACTCACCTGAGAGGAACTGGCACTGCCCTCCACAAAGGAAGGTGTCACATTGCCCGCCACAATCCAGCTAACAAGCGAAGACAGCAGACCCTTGTCACAATGATAGCCCAAAGCATTCTGCATGGAAACAGAAAACATTTGGCTTTGTTTTTTTTTTTGTAAGCAGCCTAACAGATGATTTACAAGGTACGGGTATGTCACTCTACCTTCATCCACGTTCCTTTTTGCCTCACATTGCTATTTCCCAACCTCAGCTCAACCAGCTGCCACTGAAATGCCAGCTTGTACTCTATTTCTTTATTGGGAGAGGATGCTCTATTTTTGTTCTAAATACACTATCAAACATTTAAAAAGACCACAAACTAAAATACTCTGAGAGAACTCATGAATGAAACCTCTGTTCCAAATAGATTTGAATTCTTATTATTCTTCAAATACCAGATATTTTACTAATCTTGATCTACTCAGAAACAGACCAGATAACCCCATTATCATTCAATCAGGACTGTTTTTGTTACATTTCAGGAAAACACTGAATTAGAATGAAAAACACACGAACTGGCCATTTACTCAGCAGCCACACCATTATACTGCATCCATTTACCTTGTGCTGTTGGTAAAGCAGCTTTTGTACACAGTCCTCTTGACCATACTGAAAAGCAGCTCTACATAAGTCATCCAGCAAGAAGAGAGTCGCCTGGTCCCTGTGCCACAGCTGCTGGCTGGTGAGGACCTGAGCCCAGAACTCCAGTACCGCAGCCGGTCCCACCCCATTTGGCCGGTCACTTAGAAAAATGTGAGTCTGACAAATTGAAGGGCAGAATTATTCAGGAGTTTGCAGCTTCAATTAAAGGATAACAATATACTGAAGAACTGTTTAACTTGTGGGTCTATCCTTAAAATAATTTACGATTATGCTCTCCATGCCTATGTAAAAAGGGCTTTGTCATTTCCCACCTCCAAAAGGGATTCTAAGCATCGTTTGCATGAGCAAAAACAGACTTCAGGACCGTAAGCAGGAACCCCTGTGACCCACAGGTACAAATGGCACCTCTTTCTAAAGTACAGTCTGCTGTGCCTGCAAAAGGACTTTCCGGAGAAGGTATGTTTCCCTTTAGTCCTTACTCCTCTCTTAATTTCAGTGGCCCTCATTCTCAACCTCTCTGCACTTACAAAAAAAAATTACGTTTTCCTAACACAGTAACATTTTTTCATAGCAGAGCCATAAAGTAACGGTCAAAAGCAAAGCTTTCAAACATTAATATATCTGCTGCATTCCTCAACTAACACAAGCAAGAAAGTAGGGCTGTGTACCACATTCCCTTTTTAGGCAGAGCTTTGACCTGCTATTAGAAAAATCCATTTTCATCATCCAAGGAGTCTGGAAGGCACATATCACTATTCCTTAAGTATTTCAGGACATCAAACCCAACTATTCACGCTTGATGCGGGGTACTCCATGGTTGCAGAAGTGCCAGCTTCAGTAGCCCTTCTAACCTTAAGTACTCAGTCAAAAAAAGCCTACTTGTTTTTAAAAACCTCCCCCCCTTTTTTTAAAAAAACCTCCTCTGTCTCTTTTTTTTTTTTTTTTTTAAGTAGTCTTACCTGTATCATACTACTGAGCAGCTTAACATTTTCTCCGTAGTTCACTCCTGTCAAATGCTGTGTTACTTTATGTGTAACCTGCTGGGTCACGCCTTGAGGGACTCCACTATCCAGATGAAGGAACAGTTGAACATAAGCTAAAAACCTACAGACATCAAGAAATTAATTCTAAAATTTCTCATACAGCAGAATACACAGAAAACCCACTCCTAGAGAATTTAAAACCACTCAACAGCACTGGTTGACACCCAAATACAAGGCTTTTGATTCAAAACCATGCTGCACATTTAACTGCCCCACAGTTCACAGCAGACTGTAATTCCAGGCAGCTCATCAGGACTGAATACAGTTCTTGATCCACATCAGCACTCAAATCTAGATGGTTTGGGAGACTGACAGGTGGTCCAAGCCAAAAATGCTGCAGGAACCACATTACTAATTTATCAGGACAGACACCGAGGTCAGCAGGAGCCACTTCTACAACTACTTCCTCAACGACAGTCAGCCCCAAAAAGTAACTCAGCAAATAAACCAGACACACCTCCCCATCACCTGCATCACATTCTCACTCGATGCAAAACCCAGAATGAAGCCTGATAAGTTTAACAGTCAAGACTAACTTTCATTGCTCTTCATCAATAAAGGTATTAGGAACATATAATGCTTACTGTTCATTCTTCAGGAGATAGTACTGGCAAGAGTAAAATAAGGGTAAAATTTTATCCAGCACGTGGACGACTGTTCTCAGATACCTAGACTGGACAAGTACACCCAAAAGAGGGATCCCTTCAGCACAGAACTTCTCAATGCTGTCAAAACAAAAACAAAATAAGGAAAACCACAATGACTATCAGTAGAAAGGGACACGGGTGTTGACTTTTTTTTTGTAACTGAGATGTAGAGACATTCATATCTTCACACATGTTCTCTGAAATCCTAAACAGCTAAATCCACAGAGTTTTTTCTTCACCTGCAGGAGTCATTCAATTGCTGAGAGATTTAGTATTTCCTGCCCTTCTAGGGGGTTGTGTCCCGTCTTGCAGAAGTCACTGGAGATGGGGGTCTTCATCCATCAAGTTTCAATCAATTTAAAGCTCAAGGTTCTTGCCTAACCTAGGCAATTAGCCTCCTTCTCCAGGCAAAGGAAGGACATACAGCAGGAGTTTTGTATTACCTAGCTTTGACATCTCCTCAGGATGGATGATGCTCTGGATATCTTTCTTCACTACCTATAGATGGAGCTCAGAAGGTTTCCCTACAGTAGGTACTTAGATGGTTGCCATCAACTGGGATGAACCCTGCTCTTACTGTCCAGAAAACTCACTAGCAGCAACTTATTTGGTACATTGCATCATATTTTGCTAACTGAGGCAGGTTGCACATCAGGAAAAGATGTCAAACATTAATGTCAAACGGTCTACTCTCCGTTCATGAAAATTAGGTATTGTATTAAGTCACTAGCATACAGTACAGCACTTTGTTTCTTCTGCTCGTAACCAGCCTTGCACTTTTGTGTGTGATAAATATCAGTGCTACTGTTTAGACAGGAGTTGGATATCAAATGGTTCTTCACAAAGACGGAGTGTTTGGGGGGAAAAAACTCCTGTTCAGAAGTAAAGAGGTTCCTTGTTTTTCATTCTGTGCTCAAAGTCACACAAAAACTTCCACCCTCAAACCAGAAGCATGTATGCATCTATAGCATAACCTTAGCATCAAGCAATTACTGGGGGAAGGAAAGGAAAGCCAAGACAATTACTCTTTAAAGAGTAAGGCAGAAAACAAGTTAGTCAAAATTTTGAATATGAGTGAGAGATAACTAAAGAAACAACAGATTCAAGGGAAATAGACCTGGAAGAGATTAATTAATCAATGCTTGGCTCGGTACTTTAATGAACTGATATATTTGATTATGCCTAAGAGCCTTACCTACAGAACAGCTGAAAACACTGGTAAAGACTGTGTTGGAACACAGTCAGAGCTAGGAGGTTCAGTATCAAGGTTATTAGCAGCATGAATGGTTTTTTCCTCCTATTTTCTGAGCGCTTTGCTGCAGCCCTGCTGAAAAAAATTACCTGTAGAACAACCCTTTCTCTAAGTGTGGTTAAAAGTTATTCCTGTCCACTGCAATCATGCTAACCTCTCAGTTTCAATACTATTTCGACGGTAACATGCAGAAGGCAAAAAATAGTATTAGCAAAATAAAGGAAATGGTATGCTGTTTGAAAGTACAGTCCCTGCTTAATCCCTTGCATAAGAAGTCTTTTATTCTTTAAACGTGTATAAAGATGTTAATAGCCCTCAGTTCATAATTAGGTATGTTACTGGGGCCATCCATCGAAGAAAAACATGAAAAAGGACACTTACCTGTGACCTAGCGTGGTCATTGCCAGTGCCAGGTAACAGCCGATGGGGACGTTTGCTTTAACAGCCTTCAGGAGGGGATGAAGCGTGACCGACTCTGTCATATCGAGCACACTGTCAGACACCGGGACTGCAGGCCAGCCGTGCTGCATGCCACGGTCATTTCTGTGAAGCTTTAACCTCAAAATCAAACCCCATGCCCACTGATTAAAGGAAGTCTCTGGCGTTTCTCCATAACGAACGATGCTGGCTAAGTAGGAGACCTGGAAGAAAGCAGCAGGTACAGGAATGAGACGAAGCACAGCCATAATCCAGCACGTGTGGCACTAGCCTAGGACTTGCGTCAGCTTGGATGAGCTTACTCTTCTGTCACAATACCATGACACTAGATCAGAGCAACAGTAGTTACTTTTCAGACACATCACACAGCACCACCAATTAAGTTTATCTAAAATCCCTTTTGCTAAAGGCTATCAAGCCATACAGTTGGGCTAAATTTTTCCACACTAGATGCTGATCTTGGACTAAATTTGTTTAAGACTGCCAGTGGAACGAAAACAAAAAATATACATACAAAAATAACATTTGTCAATAAAAAGCCTGAAACTTGGCAGCATCTCCTTAGAAAGAAGTCTGTAAACTGGACAAGCAGAGTCTCTGTGTCATGTACACGCGTCCATTATCACAAAGACCCTGTCTAGATCAAAGGAATTATAAATCTTTGGGAAAAAAATGTTGTACATGCTCTGACAGACCAGTGTAAATTGCAGAGCTGGGAGTCAATGCAGACACTTCATCCTCTCTGACTGGGGGTACAAGAACCTAAGCACCTTCTCTCAAGTTCCAGCTACAAGCTCATGCAAGTCAGGACAGATTCACCAATACAAAAGGCAACCACGGCTGAAATAGGCTTAAAAAGATAACTCATCTAGCTGGCACAAGACAACAAACCATGATTAAGTAGTGCACAGATGCAAGTCAGAAAAGAGCAGAGACAATAAGGAACAATTCAAAGCATGGGAAGAAAAGACTGGGGAAGAAAACACAGCGGAAGAGGGGAGGAGAAAGCATTGTACAAGGAAAACTGAGAAGACAAAGCACAACACAATGCTAAAAGCTCTGACTAAATAAATAGAAGCATCTTGGACTCAAGATCCAAAAAAGGGATTTTTAACCTTGATCTTTCTATCCTTGCATTCCCCTTCTGCAACTTGGAGCCTTACCTTCCTCAGTCACCAGTGTGCTGTAAAATCAATGTCATAAATGTTTGCAGGGTGTTCAAGTAACACAGCACTGATCACTACTGAAAAGCTCATAAAATCTTGAGCTTTTAAATAGTGCAAAACTATACGCTGGAGACACAGGAAAGATGTCTCTTATGTTCACCAGTAGTAAGTAGCCTCTCATTAAGCAAATACCGTCCAATTCCTCATGAGTAAAGGATGCTTTGCAAGAACAGTTTGCAACTATCCAACTACAGGCTGGATAATAATATAAACCTAAAAGGGCGAAAAATTCAGAATTTTTATTTCTCATACAGATGTTCAATGCAAGTCTAACAGTATCTTCAAATAGGTCTGTGGGTACAAAAACACCATGAGCTGGTATATTATGATGTTCTAGTAGTATGAAGATAGCCTAGCTTTTAAAAAGAAAAGACAAAAACACGGTCCTGACCTCAAGTTTTTCCTGCCTCTCACTATCAATAAGCTACTCCCTGAAATTCAGAAGAAGGAATACCTGTTTTATGCTTTCAGAAAGCAGTCCAGCATATGGTTTCTCGGAGAGATATTTCTGATATGCTTCCAGGACCATCAACGCAACTTCAGAATGGACAGCTGGATCCAGATGAAGAGCATCCTGCTAGAAACAGAATCATATCACAAAATGTCCCCTCACTGAAAAGGTCTCTACAACTGTATCACTCAGTTGCACTACAGAGAAATAAATCTTAATTCAAACAGCCAGAAAGAGATGAACTATTGTAATAGTTACGCAAAATCTTGGCCAGTAAGAAAAATTTCAGTCCAATGTTAAAGAATAATGAACTCACACTGGGCAATACAAAGCTCAACAGCTAGATTATTTCCAGAAAAAAAGTGAACATAATCACTTCTCATGTGAATTTGGTGTATTTACAGCAATTAATCTAAAGATCCATAGATGTCACAGTACAGACACAGAAAGTCCTGCCTTTAAAAACCAAACCAAAAAGCGTACCATGTTTTTTGTATCATAACACAGTAATTCCTCTTATCTATTGCCACATTAAAAAAATATTTTTCCCCATATCAAAGGGTACAGATATGTCACTGTGATTGCACAGCAAAGACCTCCCAGTTAATTTTCCCTACCATTCCTTTGTTTTCATGTGTCACCAAGGAACAGAGAGAAGAAGTAAGGCAATCCTCATGTACAAGTGTTAGCACAGCCAAGAGAAGAGTTCAGTACCATCAAACGCAGAGATCACAATGTTGAAATGAATTGCTGAACAGAGACAACAGGATTTTTCCCCAATCTAATTTCTGTTTGTCTCTGAAAAAAAGTTTGCCTTCAATTGGATCCTAAACCGATGGAGATCCTGGAGTAACCCATTCTATAGAATATTTTCCAATCATTTAAATAATGCTAATTTCAAGTATTAGGTTTTTATGCATTTTGAAAAACATACTTGGATACCATTCTGCAAACTACAGTCATACCAGTCTCATACACACTTTGTGGAGGATTCCTCTATTTCTCCAGCCACAGACATCTTAATCAAGTGACTCATAAAAACTGTCCTGTCAGCAGTTTCCTCTTGTTTAGAGAGAGGAAACTCCTGCTTAAATATCTCTTATAATCTCAGCTGCAGCACTACAAGAAAGCAACACAAGCACATCCTCAGGCAGAATGCTGCAAAATTACTGTGAAGTTCCCATCCTATGCCATCAAGTGTACAGCCATTATATAAAAAGCATGTAATTAACCGTGTTCAAATTCAGTTATATTCCTAAGTAAATACTTTTGCTCTGGAAAACCGACCAGGTTCAGGACTCGTGTTTTTAATACATACATGCTCACCAAATCCCCAGTTTAGCCCTTCCAAGATAATGCAGGCTAGTTTATTCTCCACTGTCGTTAGACTGTAATTTAATAACCAGTCACGAATCAGCGCTATCTCAGACGAAGAAGGCTTCCACAGGTACAATGGCAGCTCTTTAAACAGATATAAAGAAACCTTTGAGGGCAGAAAAGAAAAAGGTCAATCAGTACTCAGTATGAACAACAATCAGCATTACGTCCTTCTGTCTTAAAGGGTAATATGATCAAAAAAACATGGACAGGACTTCAAATATGATCCATTCGTACCAAGTTGTAACTTATAACACAGTCTGGTATAGCCTCTAGTTTCAACTGGGTGCCTGCTTTAAATGATGGGCGTTAGCACTTACCATCCCAACTTTCTCAATGGTCTCTCTAATTCGATCCAGCAGTACAGAAATAATCTGTGTATGGATGCTGGCAATTGCTCCCAAGAGTTCTCGACCAACTTTTGAAAATGTCTCTCTTGTGGCAAGACTAACATAAGACACCTGAGAAGAGAGAAGTTACTGGTTATGGCTGACCTTCACCAACACCGCAATAAAATACCGTTTGGAAAATACAGAACCAAATTGCTCTTGGTGATCCTGAAGAATGAGGTTGATAAATGCCAATAAAACTGAAACTGAATGACCTAGAAGATAACAAAGGTATTATGTCACTGTGCCAAGAACAAAGTATAAAA
>VZTO01013127.1:24687-71219 GCA_013400615.1 Syrrhaptes paradoxus | reverse complement strand
AGGAGGTTCCACTTGAATATGAGAAAAAACTTCTTTCCAGTGAGGGTGACAGAGCACTGGAACAGGCTGCCCAGAGAGGTTGTGGAGTCTCCTTCTCTGGAGACATTCAAAATCCGCCTGGATGCGTTCCTGTGCAATCTGATCTAGATGTTCCTGCTCCGGCAGGGGGATTGGACTAGATGATCTTTCGAGGTCCCTTCCAATCCCTAACATTCTGTGATTCTGTGATTCTGTGTATCTATAAATATATCCAGATATTTCAACACAGCTGCCTGCTAAATCTGACAGAGAAGAACACTTACTTAGAGCACTTTACTTAAACTTGTAATTAAGCACTGGATGCTAATACAAGAAGAATATACTATGGTTACTCTCATAAAGGTTTATGTTGAGGGAAGGCCTTTTGAGAACCACCATTTACTAAGCATATAAACCATCTGGGGACTGCAGGACAAAGGGAGGAAAACTAGGAAGGATAAATATCTGGAGTGGGAGCAGGAGGAATATTTTAGCTAAAAGATTATATTGGCACAAACCCAAGTAATACGCTTAGGCTAAAAGCCAAAAAGGCTTCAAATCAAATCAAAAAAGATTTCAAATTGCCTTCCAAGAGGAAATAAAGCAGGAAAAATATCTGCATAATCAATTTGGGAAAGGAACTGTATTCTACATTGACAATAAAAGTTTGGAGTCTGTGTGTCCCATCCCACCCACTGTTCCTCTACAGTAACCAGTGGCAGGATGCAATTTAGACAGAAAAAGGTACTCCTGCATTCAGCCTCCACTCTCCAGGTGAATAAATTACGAGAATTTGAATTTTTGCATTCAGCCTCTACTCTCCAAGTGAATAAATTAAGAGAATTTGAATTTTTCATGTGAGAAAAAAGTTTCACTGATCCCTACATGAGATCAGCACATTTTAGCATCAGAGGAGAAACACTGCAGTATACAAATTCCACCATAAGACTCCAAAACTGCAGGTGAACAAGGTGTTGGGCACCCTAAACAGCATGGGCAGCAGTCTGGACACACCTTGTTCTTGCTGCTGAAGAGCCACGGACCTCAGCAGGGACGAGCTGCTGAGCAACCTGTAGACGTATGACTCCACCTGCAAGCGGGACAACATCGAAGTGTACAAGTGCAGTGCCAGTGTCTGATGCACATGCTCTGTTTTGGCTTCCAACAGCTTTTTCAGCTCTCCCAGCACGCTTTCATTCAGCTTCACTGTCTGGTAGCGATGGTGACCTGTCACTTTGCACTGATCTGCACAGATACCCTGAAAAGAAAGCAATTTTTTTATTTAAGTGGGTTTGTCATTTTGCTGGGCCAAGCATGCTTACAGAAATCAACCTGAGCATAACACTCTCCTCAACAGATTTCAAAGCTTTCATAAAAGGGGTCACTTTACAGGTGGAAAAGATAAACATGACGTAATATCCCACATACTTTTTAGAGCTGCTGATTACTGAAGATTCCCTGACTTTCGCAATAAATTACTCTCTAAAACCCTCAATAACTCAACATTTAGGAACAGACATTAAGTGACTTTTCTGTATCACTGACAGCTGTGAACAAAATCAGGTTTCTCTACTCCAAGCAAACACAACTGCTTCTCAGTTTACAGATTTACATAAATATTTGGACCTGCTATTTTAAAGCTAAAATATGTACTGAAACAAGATAAATATTTTTCTAAGCTCTCAGAACTGAGTATTTATAGCAATTCCCTATTGCACATTTAAATTTTTCAGAAATTAATGGTACTCCAACGTCTTCCAAACCTGGAACTAAAAGCTGAAGGCAGTCTTTCTCTGTCCTATCTTTTAATTCTTCAGCACAAGAAAACCACAACACATAACATTCCTGTTATTTTTTTATGCAATCAGGAAACAGAGCCAGCACTTTGGAAGCTTAGCTTGAAAGCATCACTGTGTGTCCCAAGATAGTATAATAAGAATTTTAACAATTATTCTGGACATACAATAAATACATAGAGAATGGGGATGGAATAAAGCAAGCAGCAAGCTTAGCCAACTCTACGATGCCCAGTGGGGATGTAAGAGTGGAGCCACAATTGCTTTCAGTGTAGAAAGTGATGAAGGTTGAGTGCTATTCCCTAGTAAACAGAAAAAGATTCAGATCTGTTCACTTGGAGGTCTCCCAATGTCTCAGCTCTAAGGAACTGCACAGGAGAGGCACTGCACTCACAGAAACAATAGTAAAAGCCAACACGCACAGAGGTACTTAGCACCCTTGGACAATTTCGACGATGTGTTGGCTATAAACAGCATCAGAGTACCAGAATATTTCATTCACTTCCACTATAACATCCAGCTCCAAAATCAAGTTACACAAAACGAAGTTTGGGGGAAAGATTTTTCTGATGCATGCACCAAAGAGCTCTCCAGACCCCTTAAGTTTGCAGACAGCAACGCTGCAGGGTACCGTGACCATCCTGGAAGCCACTAAAACCACAGCACCACTTACGGAGCAACAGCTCCTGAAAGTGGATGGACTTCACACTCCCTACACTTTGAGCAAAATGGTCACCCATGAGCATGACTCGAGTTCCTCTGCAGCTGCCACCTGTGACTGCAGGACAGTCAGGAATGATGTCAATGAAAACTGTCACTGCAGGCAGCAAGCCAGATGCAACATCACCGCTACAGTCATTCTGAAGTCCTACTCTGCCACGTATCTTGTGCATCTCCCTGAAATACCGCAGGACAAACTTCACCCAGCCTGCAGGCAGAACCAGCTGCACCCAGCTCATTCTGAGTGACTGCAAACACAAGTCTGACTCCAAGAGATCACTAACAGAGATCCCACTACCTTACATTCAGAGCTTAAAAATCAAGCAACAAACTGTCTTAAATCTCGACGGGATGACACTCTGAAGTACTGGGGGTCAGTGGAGAGACAGAAAGCAAAGGCAATAATCTCTTTTAGAACAAAACAGCTTTGATATGGTAAACTTCACAGCAAGTACAATTAACACCTGCAATCACATCTAAATAGTTTGAATTCAAAGGAAGCTTCCGCGACAGCACCTGCACAGTTTTCTGTTCTTCTTTAAAAGTCCATAATCTCCCCTTCACATTCTGGCAATCTGTCATCATAGTCTGTAGCTCTGCCTCAGCCAGCAACACCTGCTTCCTGCAGCGCATGTAGTTCAGGAGGAGTTCATAAAATTCATGCCTCTCCTGATGAGCAACACTTTCAAATTCCTCCACGTATGAGTCAACGTTCTCCAACCATGAACATGGCTCAAAAATTTTCAGCTGTTCTCTGGTAAACGGCACCAGTTCTGGCTCAGTTGGGAGCTCTGGATACAGCCTTTCATTGTGCAACAGAGGTTTAACTGCTATTACAGTTGGTCTCTCATAGGATAATTCAACAGACAAGTCTGGATAAACTGATTTCAATCCTGGATGCAGAATACGCATTTCGGATTTTTGAGAGAGCTGTGAGATACTCAGAGGAAGCTCCTCTGAAGAACAGAGAAGAGGATTTTTAATATCTCGTGCATTTTCTGTTCCTTTGTCCTGTACAAAGCTCACTGCTGCCTGAGAGCCAGCAGCACTGGAATGAAAGGTACTACTCAATAAATCAGGATTTCCTGATCCAACAGCAACCGTCTCCACAGGGCTGTGAGGTTTGTCCAACTTGCTTTTTCCACTCTTCTCAACATCCTCCCCACATTCCTCATGGGAAGGATAAGCTTTGAATTCTTCTGCATCTGTGGGAGGCTCTAGAGCCACTGTCAAAGCCCCTTCGTTTACTGAAGTTAAATTACTCTGGGGAATGTCGCACACAGCATTTACACTTTTTCCATCCTCTGTTTCATCACCGAGACAAATTTCTGTAAATTCTCCAGGGTGTTCCACTTGCACTTTACTGGCTTGAGAAGACACTTCTGCCACAGGAGGGAGGAAGACATCATCATGCTCTTGTATCCGGGACTCCTCACTACTTTTTTTCTTTTTTTCCTAGGAAAAAAAAAGAAAATTAACAGAGTGTCACTACCAAATAAAACTCTCCCTCTTTCATCCCAAATTCCACCATCACCAAAACTAGTGTTTGTCAACATCACAATTCCAAAAGCCCCTCTTAACACATTAGTTTTCATAATACTAAAGGTAAAAGCAAATGTACCAAACAGATCCTTTTTCTTCAGCTGCCCTTTGAAAACTGTCTATCAGTGTCTATTTTCTTGGTCAGTTCCTGAACAATGCTTCAATGTTTCTAAGTAAAAGCTATAAATACCACAGGACAGAATGTTTCATTAACATATAAAATAATCAAAATAACAGGACCCTGACCTCTTAAAAGAGGCACTAGATTTCAACATATTACAAAAAAAGTTACCTTGCAATTTGTCTGAAGTTTTACAGAAATAGCTTAACGAATGGAAAATTATTTTTAAAAAAGTAATTTCACAACAAAGAAAGTCTGGAATGTACTCTCTAATTATATTCTAAAACCATCACAACAGCTATACAATTACTGAAATACCCGATTTCAAGAGGTATTACACACAAGAGATGTAGAAAAACTTACCAGTGATATCAAAATAGTAAACCGATTATCCCCTTTTAAATTTAACATCAGTTTGGGGGAAAATATTTCCCCTAAACCTAGTTTAAGGTGTAGATTAGCCTCCTTCCCAAAGCACAGCATGGGAAATAATGTTGCACTGGAAATCAACAAAGATTTTGTCAATTTGTAAATCGTTTGCCAATTTGTAAAATAAGAAATTGACCAAGTGTTCTGCCAATCTGTAAATTGTTTGTGTGTAACAACCAGTTTATTATAAGCAGAACTGAGAAGAGTTAGGTAACAGCTCCATTTTTGGAGGGCTCAGATAATATAACAAAGAACACAGCTGAAATTAGGTAAAGCTCTCAACGCTCCTCCATGACTGGGGAAGTGACAATAATTTTGGAAACCTGGTGGCATCACATATACTTTCACTAAGCATCTGAGGTGACTTTGCCTTATGATAGCGCATACACAAAACCAGCTAAAATCAAGACTATCTCGATCTCAAGCCTAATTTTACTTCCAACATATGCTCACAGCTTCTTTATAAGATAGCAATACGCTTTCTTTGCTTTCAGACTATGTTTCCCCATATATTAAAAGCTGTAAACACATCTGATCACAACACACTTTGATACACTCCAAGGCTAGCTAAAGCTACAGGTGAGAGGTTAAAAACAGATCAGCAAAATTCTTTAAACCGGGACTTGTTGTTATAACAAACATCTCCTGACAATTCAAAGTCAGTAATTTCCACAGGA
Source organism: Syrrhaptes paradoxus (assembly GCA_013400615.1). Classification (NCBI taxonomy): domain Eukaryota; kingdom Metazoa; phylum Chordata; class Aves; order Pterocliformes; family Pteroclidae; genus Syrrhaptes; species Syrrhaptes paradoxus. The sequence goes on along the minus strand of VZTO01013127.1, from coordinate 65,916 downwards.
TACTGTTATCACTATTATATTATATGATATAATTTATAATATAATATATTATATTTTTGATGTCATACTGATCCACGCACTTCACAAACACATGCTGGTCCCTTCACCTCTACAATCTCAAAGTTCCCTCTTACAGTCCTCATACAGACGAAACTCCCGTTATCTCTCGGTAGCATTCTGTATTCCTCCCAAATGCTACTGTCAGATAAAATAGTTGCTTTTAAAATTTATGAAGTGTCTTCCAGTTTTCACTTTCCAAGGCAAAAAAAAAAAAAAAGGCCATAATCATTAACAGGGATTTCATCTGAGAAAGCATGAGAGCAATCAGGTTCTGAATTAACACGAAAGCAAAACCTGCTCTTCTCTTTTCTACAGGTTTGGCCTTTAAGCCAAAGACGATGCCTGGTCATTAGCCTTGTCCCGTGCCTAACCATTCTCTAAGGACACCAATCATTTTTCCAGAAACATCTCTGGAGTAACTGAGTGCTACCCACTGAGATGCACACAGACATACAGCATCACCCTCACCAGTTCCAGGTTCACTGGTTCTGCCACTTCACTGTGTTCAGATCACTCTGGTGTTATTGGTGCTGGATGAGCTTCACGTTGGAGCTACTATTTTCAGAAAGCCCTGGGCTCCGTTTCACTACTTGGCAGCTCCACAGCTGAGACAGCCTTTCTCTCAGCTCACGAGAATTTCAGCTTTTCAAAGGATTATGGTTGTTTCTGAGGCATGGGAATGGAAAAGGTCTCAATGCGGTGGAGCCCCAAACTGCAACCTCAAACACCCTTGCCTATTAACAGAGCTGAACATAAAAATAGCAACAAAAAATACTAGGAATGGGTCACGTGCAACACTGAAGAATTATGGATCCTCACACGTGACATGGGCAGGGAATTGTTTCACAATGAATTACACCTGGAAGGGACAGCCAAAACCACCTCCAGCCAAAACCTGCTGCTGGAGTCACCCTAAACAAGTCATTAATGAGCTGCCAGTGTCATCTGTGACTCACCACCTTCCTGCAGGGAACGGAATCTCTTAAACAGAAGTCTTAAGATTTGACAGCCTTGCACATGCTACAGGGCTGAATCAAACCAAAAACAATAACACACTTACTCTTCTGGCACTGTTCTTCCCTCCAGTCTTTACTTGCCTTGAGTTTAAGAATCACAGCCCCAGCTGACACTTGGATCTAACCCTTCTTTTACAAAACAGTGATCAATTATTCCCCTAATTTCTTTTCAGACAGCTTTGACAGCCATGACATAGAGCCTTTGCTCTATGTGGTGCAGTTCATACCACGTAGAGGATAAGCAACAAAGGGAAATACTTCCATTTTGACCCAACTCTAAGGCGAGACATTTCAGTTCAGATCATTTCCACAAACAACTGAAACTCTGTGTAGCAGAGCTGCAAGTAAAGCAAACCTTTCGGAAGGCTGTCGGCACTAACACCGTGAACACAGAACACACACAACATGTTTAAAACCTAGGAAGGAGGATACTTAACAACTGCAGCACCAGCTAATGAAGAACAAACACTGTCTGCTACACACAGCCTCACGTTTCGTGCATTTCAAAGCCAAATCTATATGTACGAGATGTAGTAAGACTGGCATCCCACACTATACCAAAACACTGCTAACTGCCAATAGTTCCACTGCTCTACAGCTTCACTCAGATGCAACTCCGGCTGTCTTGCTGCACAGAGATATTTTACAAGGCCATATACTAGGAGAACAAAAAGCCCATCTACACCTTCTTAGAAAAAAAAAAAAAAAACACACACACACACACCCTGACCTAACTGCTTCCAGCAGAAGAGAATGAACAAACATGGAGTGTAGTGATAGGACACAGAGTAGCGGTTTTAAGCCAAAAAAGGAGAGATTTAGACTAGATATCAGGAAGAAATGTTTTCCTGTGAGGGTGGTAGGCAGTGGCCCAGGTTGCCCAGAGAAGCTGTGGATGCCCCATCCCTGGAGGGGTTCAAGGCCAGGCTGGATGAGGCTTTGGGCAACCTGGGCTGGTGGGAGGTGTCCCTGCCCATGGCAGGGGGGTTGAACTCGATGGTCTCTAAGATCCTTTCCCACCCAACCCATCCTGTGACTCTATGGATGCAAACACAGCCCGGAGCCGCCACAAACGGGAGCCGGCGCTGACAGACCAGCCGCTGGGCCGACACCCCTCCCTCCCACAGGCGGAACAACACCCCGCGTCCCGGTCCCCCTACCTTAGGTCTGCTCTTGGTCCGGGCCTTACGGGGGACCCTCACGGCTTCAGCCATTTTCCCCGCCTGCTGTGACGCAGCCCAGGCTGCTCAGGACACTGGCGGAAGGGGCGGGTCAATCCCCACTTCCCTGGCGCTCTCAGCCAATTATCAGCGCGGCAGGTACGGGAGGGACGGAGGGATATACTGAGAGACAACCGTGTGTCGTGCGCGTGCGCCGTGCGTCGCCTCAGCAGCGGCCTGGGCGCAGGTCCCGTTCCCCTATAGGGGAGCCTAGCCTCCTCCCAAACCCCTATAAAGACCCGCAGGGAGGCCAGGTCTTCCCTGTGGGGGTCTGGGAGGAGGCCAGGCTCTATTATAAAGAACTCTAGGGAGTCTGAGCTCCTCTGTAGGGATCTGGGGGGCAGTCAGGCTGCTGGGAATGTGGGGTGAGAAGCCAAGCCTCCACTGTTGGGAAGGGCAAGCGTGAGGTCTCTTCTGCCTGCACTGTAGCAGGACCTGGAAGTGCCGTTGGAGAGGGGCAGGCTGCCCAGCAGTGCCTGGGGCACCTCCAACCCCAGCAGGGCTGCTGGCTCAGCCTGGGGGACCAGCGGCCACTGTCCCTCCTGATCCCTGCCCTCGCAGCCAGCTGTTCCCAGGGAGCCATGGCTGGAGGCAAGTCCAGGCGCCACCGAGAGCAGAAGTGACTTCTCACAGTCTCCCCGGGCTGTGCCACACAAGCCCCTGCAGGATGAGCTCTGCTAGCTCACAGTAACGGGGGCTATGGGCAGGTCCCACTTGGTACCAGCCCTTATAGCACCTGCCTGGCCTTGCCTGTATCTAGAAGTGCAGCGAGAAGTTCTTGTGTGAAGACAATTCAGGAACAGAGATGTTTTCTTGAAAATAATTTTGTATATTGGCTCAAAGGACCCAAAAGGGAAAGGTCTGTCGGACCTGGAGGTGGGATGCCCAGCATCTGAAGGGATGTAAGATTTATTCATTATCTGTATTATTATTATTACTCTGTCTTGTTAAAGCAGTTATTAAGGCATTTGTTGTCTCTCTCTCCCTGTCAGGCACCCCAGGGAGGGCCGACAGTAGCTGTGCAGACAACACTGCTCCAAGAAGCTGTCACAGCTGGTTATCAGGGTTTATAGGGAGGCTAGACAGTTCTATAGGGGCCCAGGAGGAGGCTGGGCTCCTCCATAGGTGCCTGGGAGGAGACCAAAGTCTTCTGCAGCACTTAAAACACAACCAGGCAAGGGAAGTTACTGAGGATAAAACCCATTTCAGTGCTCACAGGCACACAGACGTGCTTCCCAGTAGCTCTATGTTTGGACACTCCTCTTCCAAGCCAGGGTTTGCTTGGCTTTACATCTGTTCAAATGGTGTATTCAGAATCAGCACCCCTATTTTGGGATTACTTCTGTGCATTTAGTGAATGCACAAGCCAAGTTTTGGCCTCATTGGGGACCTCCACATCCAGAAAAGCCTAACACTGTCTATTGTGCTCAGTCAGCTGAAAAATTTCAATAAAGAAACCCTGCAATGTACTATAGATACTCTTCCAGCAGAAACAGCCCTGTGTGCTCTGCAGTTCATGGCTAACCACAGCTACTTCGTCTCACACCAGCCTTCCTTGGTGTGTTCTTTCCCACAGCTGTCTTGGTACTGAGCAAGGACCAAAATAAAGGCTGAGGTCCTGTGGGCTTCCTTCCAGGAGAGGCAACTCACCCCACCTGATCATCCTAGGGTGCTTTTGGGGTGTACCAGCCCCAGCCCTGACAGACAGTGAATGTGACAGTACTGGGGGGAAAAAAAAAATGTATCCAGCACACAAGTCTCAAAACTGTTATTTTTAAAAATATGTACTTAAAGAACTAAGACTACAGCAGGTTCCTTCAGAAGAATATTTGTATGCTTGGTCTTTCAGAAGTAAAATAAGACAACGGATTCCTTGACACATCCACTTTGCGCAGTTCATTATAGTACAGCAGGACAGATGTTGAAGCTCACCGTTGAGCTTCTCTGCTCGAGGAAATACAGTAAAAGCCCTGGAGACCAGTGATCTTAGGCACACACTGAAGTCATGCAGAAGAATATCATACAACTAGCAACTCCTCTTGCTCCAAAGTTAGTCACCTGGCACCAGGTTTAGACAGCTAAATTGTGTGCTGGTCCCCATGTCCTGTGTCCCCGTGTCCAGTGTCACAAAGCACTGAGGAACTGTTTAGCAACACCTTGGGGAAGGACTTCAAAGAGACCAGCAGCCCTGAGGCATGTGAGCTTCTGAGTCACACATACACAGTAACAAAAAGAGCATGAACTTTGTGGAGACCTCGTCAGGAAATGAGTTTCATGGCTCCAGGCTAATGGTTTGTTTCCAGTGATGCATAGCCAAAATGAGTCCAAGTTCAGAGATTCCCAGAAGTTAGTCAAATGGGGGTCTCCAGAGCCTACCAGAGACAAGCTATACCATGAGCCTAAAACAATGCAAGATCCTCATTGGAGAGGTGGTTGGAAGAGCTGCAAATTATGTTCCAGTATCAGCGCTTAAGCCTGGAGCACATCTACAGCTAAGCCAGATCTATTGTCTCCTCCATAGTCAATACTTCTCTAAGCTCCCTGAGACATGTGACCAAAATTAAATCTAAATTACAAGTTTAATCACCATTAATGAAAGACTTTAGAAACAAGCAAAAGCGTGATCTGAGGGGGAAACATATGCCCTGAACACAAGCCAGCGTGCCAAAAGCATCGCAGTGCTCCCCCCAGCACACAGGACTTCTCTAGTCTTCTGGAGTGTGGGAGGCTCCAGCCTCTTCCAGATGGCTGCATTTTAGAAGAACTTTAAATCAAAACCTTCTTCTGACACAGAACATCGTCCTGTATCTGGTCCATTGCTTATATTCCTTCTCTTCCTCTGCATGTGAAGATGGGATATCCACCCAAGGAGTTTGCTGATCAAAGGCACAGATTTTTAGCAGGCACTTTCTGAATGTAGAAATAATTATCAGAGTCCTCAAATACTTTCTTAAAACAGAGAAGCACTTCAGCTTTTTGTGGCTGGGAATAACTGGAAATACCACCTCTGACATGCTGGTCAGACTGACAGTGTCTTCTGCCTGGAGAACCTATAGAAGAGGATTGAGAGTGTCTAACCACAGCTCCAGCTCAGACAAGTGATGGGAGGGCTGACATGACCATCACTCCCAGTTGGTCATTTCAAAATTACATCCCTTAGCCAGTGGCCTTTTTTTCTCCACTGTCCCTCCTCTGTGTAGCAACATCTCATGTTAAATCCTTTCTTCATCGAACATGAGTACTTACTGTGGCTACTAGTGATGTATCAAGCTGTAGCCATCGACTGTGGCATAGTCCGTCTCACCTGAAACACAGAGAACAAGAAAATCACATCTGCTAAGGAGAAGTGATCGTTAAGAGACTTTATCATGGACTGGCCACCCATGGGACGGGAGGCAGGGCTGAATGAGATTCAAAGAGATGACGTGATTTGCCCAAGAGCCAAAGCAGGACCTAATTTTCCCGAGTCCTGGTTCAGTATCCCATCATTGAAGTGACCCTGGGAAGGACAGAGCTCATGCTGTTGAAGCAGAGAAGGGCCCAAACTGCAGAGACTAGTGGGATCCCAAGCTTAGACATCCCTAAGCTTCAGAAAAGCCTACACACAGGGCTTTGATTAGAACTTCTCATGGGTAAAACCTTGCCTCCAAAGTCAATGACCAACTTCCCAGCGTCTTTCAGTGGGCAACAGACTTACTGCAGGAGCTTCACCTAAAGCAATCCCTTTAATGTGCTATAGCTCATGATCTGATGGGGAAGAACAGGAGCAGAAACATCCTCTGAAGCCTGATAAAACAACTCACCTGGCGCACTGGTCGGGGTGGGTAGAGGTCCCCTCCTGCACAGAAGGAAACACAGAGCTGAGGATTTGCATGGCCACAGGACTTCCACTGCCCTGGCTCTGTGCTCCTAAACCACCCTCCCAGAGCTGTCAGAAGGGCAAGAGGTTTGGCCAAGATGAGCTTTTCGGAAACCTGGTACCAAGGCACGTCATGGTGGGCTCACCACCAACAGCCGGCTTGGCCAGCAGGGAAACCTAAGCTGATATGGTGTGGGAGAGCAAAAAATAACCAAAAAGCACTAAGTCGGGGAAAGATTCACCAGTGGGCTGCAGAGGATGACTTTTTACATGCTCTTGGCCAGAGTGAGCCATCAGGAAGCCATAATTGGCCACGATTCCTCTTCCCAATGCGACAAAGTGGCACACTCATTTTTAGCAAGTTTTTGGCACTGAATCCTCATCTTCCCCTGGCAGAAGCATCCTTCACCTTGTCCTCCCTGCCAAGTTCTGTCCCAAAGGCGTGAATTTGGCTCTGCTGTTCCTCCCTCTACCCGTGCATGCTTTTAACTGATTCATCTCTCCTCAGATAGACAGATCACACGGAGAACCATGCAGAGGGGCCCAGAAGGTTTCATCTTTGTATCAAAGGCTGCTCTAAAATTTGTTCCCAGAGAGAGCAAGACATGAAACTCAACACTCCCCCAGCTTGCCTGGCTTCTCTGCTGCACAAATACTGGAGCCCCCCCATGCAAAGAACTTCTGGAAGAGGCTAGCAATTGGCATAACTGCTGCTGTGGAGAGCGATGGATGACATAGCATAGGAAATGTTTTCTTCTAACACTCCCAAGTCAAGCCTCCAACAGACTAAAAGCAACAAAATGTGGGTTTTTTGGGGGGGAGAGCATCATTTGCCATAGAAATTGCAATTGTACGTGTTATGTCGCTTACCTTGATATAGGTACAGAAACCGGACTTCTCACAGGAGTTGCATTTCTCTGTGTGTTATAGTAGTTTTCATAAACAACAGGAGCTAGAAAAAGTTAACAATAGTAAAGTAGAGATGTTTAATAGCAATAAAACTACTTGTCAACACCAACATTTAGCTGCTAAGTCTTTCCCCTCTCTGGGAAAATGCCTCATCAGGAAATAGAAAGTTACAGAAAGGGGAGATTATCGTCAGCGGCTGGTGATAAGTGGCAGAGACTAGTGCTGCATGCAGGTGAATGAACAGAGGGACATTGTAAAATCAGTGGTTTTTGCACCCAAACTGATGCTGAGCAGAGCAGCGGCTCCAGGAGGAGTACAAGGAAATCAGCACTGCTTTGTGAAATTGTACTGAGCTCTTACCCGGGGCCAAACTTCCAGTTTTGCATAAATTTACAAAAAAATCAATATCCTTCTCGATGCTGCACATTTCTAAAGTCTTCCGGATTTCCTCATATTTCTGTGAAAGGGAAATAAAAAGCATTTCTATACATTAGGTCAAAAAAAAAAGAGGGTTTTTTTCCAATCATTTATCACACATGGGGTGAAAAGCCAGTGCTCACCCAGGACAGAAGCTTCAATGGTAGGGGAACTGTGAAATCAAAGGATGGTCTGGGTTGGAAGAGACCTTCAAGGTCATCTAGTCCAACCGCCCTGCCATAAGCAGGGACATCTTCAACTAGATCAGGTTGCCCAGAGCCCCATCCAATGTGACCTTAAATGTTTCCAGGGATGGGGCATCTACCACCTCTCTGGGCAACCTGTGCCAGTATCTCACCACCCTCAAAAAACATGAGAATCCCAGAGGAAACCTCATTTGCAAGAGCTCTGGACAAAACCTTGACCAAAAACCTTGGCCAAAACCTTGGCCAAAATCCAAGGGCACAGCTCAACTCATACAGAACACAGTGCACAGGAAAGCAAATTGGGCTCCGCTTTCCAAACAGAAAAATGAAAGTATGGAGAGACCCTCATTTGATGTACCTCATCGTTCTGGACGCAGTCCTGGGAGAGCTGGTTGACATGAAGCCAAAGGGCATTGCGGAAGTAGTTGATCCGCTCACACTCCTGAGTCTCAAAGAACTGGAATGACACAGACAAAACAGCCCTTACATCTTTAAGAGCAAATCTCTTCTATCCTGAATGTTTCTCATCCCCAAGTACCACTACAAAGATGACTGTCCTCAGCGAGGAGCAGGTAGTGGTGGTCTCCTGGAGGAAACACGGAAACTATGAGTTCTCCAGCTTGTCCAGAGGAGAAATCATCCCTCTACGCAACCAGGAATTTCAAAGATGAGTGTTAAGCTCAGGAAGGTCTGCAGGATCGATGTGGAAAAGGTCACCCGGCACACCAGTCCCTCTGGGGAGACCAAGCCAGCTTCTAAAGGCAGTGCATGTTCCCTAGGTACTCCATGGTCCTGCAGTCCCAGCTCACTTCCCTCCCACAGATATAGAGAAAAAAAAAAAAAAGCACTGGGGATGTATAAAAACAGAGGTGCACAGACTACATGGTCTTCTCCCCCTTTCCTGCCCTTTTCCCAGCAGGTTTCAACCCAAGTCTTTTGAAATCTGGTGTCTGCTATACCTCAATTTCACATGCTTTGATGCATTTCCAGGAAAAATAACCTTTCATCCTGAGAGTACCTATGCATTTGTTATCAGTTATGACCTTTGCAACACACCAAGGGGAAAACCTCCACGTGATCCATCTGCAGAAGTGAAACTACTGCTTCCCATGCCCCACCATCAGAGAAGCTTCCAGAGACCACAGGCACCAAAAGCACACCAGCACTGAGACACCGCTGCACACCACACAAACCAGACAGCAAATTCCATTTCAAAAGGAAAAAATAAAATAGAAGCCTGGAGAGAAGTAGCCTGGGGAGGAATCAGTGCAACTGGGGATGGGAAGGCTTTTTGCAAGCTTGCAGCAGACCTGGGATAAAACCTCTGTCCCTGCGGTCCCTGTCCACCCCTCAGTCACAGATGACATGTCCTCTTTACCACCAACTCTGGACTTCGCCAGCACATGCTAGAAATCCTTGCTAGACCACTTCCCTACAAGACAATCTGCTTTAGGCTGATAAAAGTGCCCGGAGGGGTTCCCACGCTACCGTGTGGTCCGTGAGATACAAGACAAAGGACTCCTGGTGCGTGGGGATGGCTTCGCGCAGCCTGCGTCCCCAGCCCACCACCAGCCTCTGCTGCAAAGTCATTTAAAGACAGATTCTGCTGGGTGGTGTTGTAGCAAATATTGGCAACGAATCGCCAGATGTGCAGAAGTGACCGTGACCACGACTGTCCAAGATGATGGCCACACCAAACATGCAGCCAGGTAATGGCCAAAACGTCCCTAACCCCCACAGCAAGGAGAAGGACATCCAGAGGACTACACTGCCACGTGAAGGCGTTTCAGGGCATCTACCTCACAAGCTTTGATGTGCTCTTTCTGCCATTCTTCACGGATCTTCTCCAGTGTGGTAATGTTCTGCTGGTAACTCCTGTCTGCAGAAGAAATCACATTGTCATCTGATTAACATTAATTTAAAAAAAAACAAAACCTTTGCTAGAAGGTAATGTGTGAAGCTCAAGGTGGTTGGGACTTCGGGGAGAAAGCAGCAGTAACGTGTGAGCTCAGCTACAGGTGGGCACCGCAAGGGGACATGGAGTTACACAGCAAGATGGAGGGAGGGTCATGCTGCAGGAGCAGCCTTGGTGGGCCCACACGTGCTTCTCCAGGGGAGGTGCCCACCTCCAGTGTCTTGAATAGGTGTTTTTGAGGAGCTGCACCTGACCCAAGAGCTGGAACTTGCCCTGTGGCTCCATGGCTAATGCCGTGGCTTCACAAACCCCTGCCCTGGGCAACGCTGGCCTCACCCTCCAAACGCTGCCATTTCCACACTCACCAGAGTCCTCCAAAGCTGATTTCGTCTGAGCCAGCTTAAGGAACAGCTGCCAAAAATAGGAGAATCATAGAATCATAGAGTCATTAATGTTGTAAAAGACCTCAAGGATCAAGTCCAACCATCAAGCCAACACCACCTAACCCACTAACCCATGCCCTGAAGCACCACATCTACACGTCTCTTGCAGACCTCCAGGGATGGTGACTCCACCACTTCCCTGGGCAGAAGAAAAGTGGAGGAAAGCTCCAGTGCATCACCAGCAGAACCAAGGAACGTCACCTGACCTTATCCCAAGCCCCAGAGCTGGGAGAAGAGCCATGGGGCAGGAGAGCTTCAGGAAGAGACACCCCTTTCTCCTGCTGCCCCCACAGCCACCCGTCTCCTCCGTACCTTCTCCTGCTGCTTCTGCGTCACCAGGTTTGCATTGCGGTGCACAGCCTGTTCCGCCTCATCCTTGTCCCTGCAGCGCTGCTCATAGAGCCGCTTGGCCTAGGAGAGCCACCAAAGGGGTCAGGAGCATGTCAGCAAGCAACGAGATGCAAATACAGCTTACATGGGAGGCTTTGGAGGAAAGCACAGCCTACGAGTGAAGAGCAGGGGACAACATGCAAGGTTGCTTGAGCAAAACCAACCTCACGAGACAAGCTACTCTTCGCTCAAGATGACAAGCTCCTCTTCGCTCAAGACGACAAGCTCATGGTGATAGAGTCCAAGACATCTAAATCACTCGTAGTCAACCCTGAGAGGCTACCACCAGCCCCATGCCTTGCATACTCTTCAGTTTTGCTGAGCATGCCCTGCACACCACTCATGCAGATGCAACATAGGGAGCTGCAGCAGAGGAGGAAGACCCTGGTGGCTGAGTCTGCCTGTGCGTGTGCATGTTAGCAGCATTAACCCATACATCAAGAAACAGCAGCAGATTTGCTTTACCTCCATGGTCTTCTTGTACTGCAAATTCCTGTTTTTGTGAATCGCCTCCATTATCAACTCAATCTGTGAAGACAAAAGACCTGCAGTCAGCACATCACTGACCATCCAAGCTCCAAGATGAACTATGTGGCTTAGGAAAGGAAGAGGCACAGACCAGACCAAGATGGGTTTAAGGACCATCATCTACCCAAAGCATCTTCAGAAAACCCATCTGAGACGTTCATATTTTATGCTTCTATGCTCTACAAATTAAATCCTAGGAATATATAGTTCTGTATCATCTCATTGAATCACCAAATGGTTTGGGCTGGAAGGGACCTGAAAGACCATCGAGTTCCACCCCCCTGCCATGGGCAGGGACACCTCTCACTGGCCCAGGTTGCTCAAAGCCTCATCCAGCCTGGCCTTGAACCCCTCCAGGAATGGGGCAGCCACAGCTTCTCTGGGCAATCTGGGCCAGTACCTCACCACCCTTAATCTCCATAGGGTCTAGCAAAATTGGGAAGCCCACTCCCCTTTTCTAGGTCCAAACCAGCCACAGGTTTCCCTCATTTTCCAGACAAAGGAATTTCAAGCCAGAAGAAGTTAAAGAGCTTGCCAATGTTAGCAGACCCTATGGAGATCATAACACACTATATAGATATATATTATATATATATATGCTTTAAAAACGTCCCTGGTTGATGCTGGCATCCCTGGAGCTGAGCCCCTGCTATCACTGGCCCCAAGAGGTGCCCAAAGGAGATGTGGCAGTGAGAAGAAGGAAGTCAAAGATTGCTGCATAGTTCACCAATGCTGTTGCAACAAGTAGGAAGGAGCTCGTGGGCATGGAGGGAGCTGGGGCACAGCAGGAGATACCAGCCAGGAGCAGCCGATCGCTGGGACAAGATCAACACCCTGTGGCCAAGGCACACGCTCCCATGGAGCCTGACCTTTTTCCGATGCAGTTTTTGCTTTTCCCTGAAGTCTTCCATTTTCTTTGCTTCCTTCCGCAGGGTTTGTGCCAGTTGGATGTGACCTTGCCCCACATTGTCTATCTCTGCAGAGAAAAAAAAATTACAAAAACAAATACCATGAAAAGACTCTGTTGCTCAAGTCAGCTGTTGTAGTTGACATCAACCTGACCCAGAGACCCCACGTAATATATCCTCTTGCAGAAACACATAAAAGCAGCAGCACTTTTGAGGCAGCCTCACATCAGAATAAGTTACTCAAACAAGTACAGTCACATCTCCACCTCATCCAGATGAATTCAAGCATGTTTCAACACATCACACTCTGAAGCAGCTGTCTGAAAGAAGCATTGCCCCAGGCTAGCAGATGACCAACTTGGGACACTGAAAATAATATGCTAAAATAAAATAAAACAAAACAAAACAAAATAAAAGGTATAGGACAGCAGACAAACCGCGCTGAGGTGGAGGGTGGACTCAGCACAGGAAAAAAGAACACTAGCCCTTGACTCTGGCAGCCCGTACCCTGGGAAGCTGTGACACATGGCAACAACGGGACAATGTCAGGTGGCCAAAGCATCGTCTTTTAGATGCTCCAATTACTATGTGAAGAAGAGGACAAGGCGAGCCAGTCCAGCAAACTCAATCTGAGCTTCCCATGCACAGCTTCTGCTGTAGGATGCAAGCAGCCAGCCCCAAAAGCCCGAGAGTTCCCTAAAGGGACACCCCGCGGGTCCCCTCTCCCACCCATGCCCTGGAGCACTTTGTCCCAAATTCCACACCCTGGGATGAGCCTGGCCAGGAGGACAGCCTCTGCCTGATCCCAGCATCACACTGGTCTGGAGGTTTCTCTTGCTATTTTCTTCCCCCGCAGTTTCCTGCAGGCATTGGTGCTGAAGAATGACTTACGTTGTTTGAAAACATCCAGGGATCTCTTCAGAGTGCTGAAAAACACATGCAGAGCATTAAAAAACAGTGGATGCTATTATTATATATTCTGAATTTCAAGACAGATGTTTCAGGCAACCTCCCAAAATGATATCTTGGGACAGAAGAACACCTTCCATGTGGTGCATTGGCCAACGGTTGGAACTTTTCTCCCTATTAATATTGGACACTAACAATTTCAGAAGCATTTTATTGTTACACCTCAATATAAAACTGTAAATAAATGATCTATTGGACCAGGCATGTATAAAGTACAGAAACAAAGCAGGAAGCAGAAGGTGCCAGGGGTCACTGAGGAAATGGAGACCCACTCATGGAGCCAACTGCAGTGACCACAGCACCGGGGTGCTAACATGCTGGGCTTTGAAGATTTGCATGGTTTGAGCCAAGGAAGTGCCCGTACTTCCCCCTGGCTACAAAAACATTGAGAAGCAAACCCAAGGTCCCATGATCCTTGGCTCTCTGCTGAACCACCAGCCCGCATCTCTATGATGTTTTGGTTAGTCTACAGCTGGTGGAAACTTGGTGGAGTCCAACTTGATTACTGGCAAACGCCAACCCAACTGTGCACCATTCATTCACAAGACCGATTTCAGATCATCTTCTGGTAACATGCCAATCACATTTCAACCTTGTTTTGTCTCTTACAGCCTCCTTCCTTCTCCTCCTCCTTCATTGCTCCAAGTGAGGACACCCATAAAATCAAACCACACACAGGACTGTCAACTTACTTCAGCTCCGTCTGCCCACAGGGCTTCTTCTTTGACAAGTTAATGAGCTCTTTGCCATATTTTTCTTCTATAATTGCCCTGTCGAGGAAAGAGAGACAGGAGAGGAAGTTCTCTTAACAGTCTTCCAATCTTCTGACTTGCTGCAAACTAACCATGGACAGCTGGCTGAAGGAAAACTCTTGTTTGCAGTTTCCCAACAGCCTTTCTACTGAAAACACTTTGTTTTGCTGTGTCTCTGGTCCCAATGCATTGCTCTCCCCATCTCCCCATGGCCGATGGCTGCAAGGACCACCTCTGCAGGAGATGGAGGACTAAGCAGGCAGCAGACCTGGTGGCTAGATGCAGCCAGCTGAGTCACCTGAGGAGTTTTTAGCTCCATTTCCTACAGAAACAAGGTTGGTGTGATCACATATTTTCTGCCTCTCGGCCATCAGTGTCTGTCGGTCCATCCAAAGTACTTCTGAATGCACTGGCTGTTTTAAACCAAATGTGACAGAAGGGAAAGGACATCTCAAAGGCCACTCAGCCACCATACATACATCCCAAAGCTGATCTTTCTGCATTGGCTTTGAAATCTGTAGAGACAACCAGGGTTGGACTTGTTTGGTGAAAAGTAGATATCTCCATCTGTCCAAGACACCCTAGCTGTCTGCAGGCAGCAGAGAGAAATAAATTCTGCTAGGGGCTTGCATTAGAAGATCTACTGGATAAAACAAATATCGTCCTAAAATGCCTCTATCTGTGACACTGATGCCTATGTTGTTGATTTCTAGAGTTTGGCACTGGGGTTCACCTAACTTAACCCTATAAAAAATCCAAAAGCTTGTAGGGGAATGGAAAAAAACAGAGATTATAAATTTAATTTTCCCCCCTTTATCTAACAATATTCCCATTAATTTCTTTTTGTGACAAAGCATCAGATCCAACAGGCATTGGACATTTGTTCCAGGCTGTTTTTTACCAAGTGTTGTATTCAGAGGTTTGTTTTCCCCAGTTCTCAACACCAAAATCACATTAATTCAGCGTTGTTCTACAACGCTCTTCATATTTAGCCATTGCTAACCAGGTGAACCACAAAGTCAAAATACACAGCCAGACCATCTCAGTTGTGCCTTTGTAGCCACAAAACCTCTGCTTAGGTCATATCCTCTGATTAATAAAGCCACTAATGCTTCTGCTTCTTTTTACCAGAAAATCTATGGGCCGTCCATAATATACAAAGACAAGTTCAGGACAAAGCCATGCCTCTCCTATGCCAAGGTCTTCACCCGATCTTCTGCAAGGTGAAAATGCGACAGAAACCAAACTGGGAATACAAGGAGTAGAAGTAGTTCCACCATCCCACTTCCCAGGTTCAACGCAACCCACTTTCAGAGGCAGCTCCATACCTTTCCTTCAGAAAGTCTTCAAACTCTTTGCAGTTCTTCCTGCCATCATTCAGATGTTGAATGATGCTGTCATAGCCAATTGTGCTCGTCAGATCCGTACTCTGAAAACACAAGAACCGAATTGCATCCTCGTCAGTGCAGTCCACAGCCATTGCCACCTCCAGCGGCATTTGCAAAAGCGATGGCTCAGCTGGGAGCAAGTGTGCAAGTGCCTCATTACAAAATAAGATCTTTTCCACTTAGGAGTGGGAGAGGCTCCAGAATGGGAACAATGGCGGCAATCTGGGACAAGGCACTTTCAGAAAACAGAAGAGCTCAGTCCTACCACATCCTATTGCTCCTTCTTGGTCTAAGCATAGCTGGCTCCACCGCACATGGCACCTCCTCCTAGAAGCTTAGCTGTCAGCTCTAACTTAATTAAATCAAACACTAAAAACCCTCTGAGTCTCTAGATACAGCCCGTCCTACTACTGCTTCTCACAGTTTCTGCAGAAACGGAGATGGATCTTGGTTAGCATTGACTTGCACTATTCTGGGCATCACCCTCACATCTGGCTGTAGGAGACAACATCTGGGTTGGATGGAGGTGAATTTATCAGAACTTTCTTCACAGTATTGCTGAGCTATGGGCTTCTCTTGTTACCCTTACAGGAATGTATGGATGCACCCAATGACCGCTGCTGCAACAGCCTTGCAAAAAGCAACACTGTCCCACACTTCTATTCAAAACACCCCTGCAAAGATCATTTCCCTAAGTACCAGGTCCTCCCCTACCACTGCTGAATACCCTCCAACACATCACACAGAGCTTCTTCACTCCCCACAAACCACCACAGCCGTGGAGAGGTCCTGCCTCCACCACCCATGGAGCAAAGTCCCATCTCCCAACTCACACTTCCCATAGACTTCAAAGGATCACTGCATTCCTTCTAATTATTTCTTAAAAATATGTATCATACTGATGCTTATTAAAAAAAAATAAAAAAGATGCATGCAGCAATGATGTAGGTGGGCTAGGATGGAGGTTGACTAATTCTACCCCGTCATTTCCTCATACCCATGCCTGGAGGCACCTTAGGAAAAACAAATTGATTTTTGCCCTCTGATTGTTGAGGATTTACCAGGAGACCTGGGCCAGGAGCAGGGCTCTGAAGTGCTATAATAATACAAAGAGGGATGCTCTGACCATGACCTCTCCTTTGGAAGAAGCCCGAAGCAGAAGGTCCTACCTGTGGTCTTCCACAAAGAGGACCAGTTGGTGTTGACTAAAACGGCACATATGGGAGCAAAAAATACCAGGAAAGAGGCTGCAGAAAGGAAGCAATGGTAGGAGCAGAGATGAAACTCAGGGAAGGGAAGCAAAAACCATAAAACAGTTGTTAAGAAGCTTGGAGAGGAATAATGGCAGGACGGAGAGGTTCAGAAAACAGTTTGAAGCCAGGATGAGAGCATGCAGAGAACTGGCGTGAAATTGTGGGCAGCAGAAAGGGGGATTTCTCAGGAGTTCATGACTGGTGCAAGAAATGAGGAAGAAGAGGGGTGATATTAATGGTAAATGAAGGATTTTATCATGTGGGACTTCCCTGCCCATTCAAGGACTTGAATGCTAGTGGCCAGAAAGCAAGAAGTGAAGCAGTGGAGTGGGACCTGCAGGAAATCCCTGGGCATCCCAGGGGTTTGCTCCATCCGTGGCACACACGGGAAGAGAAGACTGTGGAGCAAGAGCTAAGCAGAAAACAAAACAGTTTCAGTTTCTTTACGAAGCATGAACATCCCTCCAAAATTGTCTTATTGCTGAAAAACCCACAACCAGTTCTCCATTTGCATCGCTTCTTTGCTAATTAGGTCTGTAAAAGGAAACGCACTTGCACTAGAGTCAGTCTTCATAACAGTTGCAAAATGCAGGAACATCCTAACTTGACTTCCTATCTGTGGTTTCAAAGGAAATAAAATGGATGCAGAGAATGACCAGTGTTCGCTGCAAGCCTGGGTAGGATGGATCGATCAGAGCCGCACCACAGGGGGCACCCAACGGCTCCTGCATTCCTCTCTGCTGCTCGGGATGTGCAGGTTTGCTGTGCTGGGTGGAAGCTTCCAGGGAAAAATTGGGAGCATCCATCAAAAATGTGCCCTAAGCTACTTCTTCCAGAAGAAGGATTTAATTCCAGCACATACGTATTTCCTAAGAGCCACGAGTGCAGAGGACAAGACGTAAAGACAAAATAAACTAAGCTAAAGACAGGTATGGAGGATGGGGAGTTGCAACAAGCCTTCTCCAACCAGAGAGATGTGAGAGGACGAGCACCTCTCCTCCCACCCTGCAGCATGTGGCTGTCGTGGCCACCCCCACTGGGCAGAGCTCCAAGCCCATGTGCTATTTTAGAGAACAGCCCATGGAAACTACCAACAGATGATTTCAAGGTGACAAAGCGGCAGCTGATGTTTCCCAGCTCAGCAGGACATGCCCCCCTCTTCCCGACCTGCTGCCTGGGTTTGTGCTGTTCTCCCAACAGACTCACTGAAGAGGAGGAATTTGTGTGCTGCTTGGGATGCTTTGGGTTTTGTTTGCACTTTTAGCCAAAAGAGGGGCTAAAATGTGCTAGTGGGGAGCTGCAGTCACATTGTGACCTCGTGTGAGTCACAGCTAAAAGGCAAAGCTGCTGAGCTTGACTTTTCCATCTTCTACCCAGATTTACATAAAAACCTCCCTCCAGACATACACCCTACAAAGGATCATAGAATCATTTAGGTTGGAAAAGACCTTTAAGATTATTGAATCCAACCATAAATGTAACACTGCCACCACACCACTGAACCATGTCCCTAAGCGCCACATCTACACGTCTTTTAAATACCCCCAGGGATGGTGACTCCACCACTTCCCCGGGCAGCCTGTTCCAATGCTTGACAACCTTTTGGGGGTTTTCCCTAATATCCAATCTAAACCTCCCCTGGCACAACTTGAGGCCATTTCTTCTTGTCCTGTCGCTTGTTACTTGGGAGAAGAGACGAACACCCACCTGGCTTCATTGCTTAGAGAAACAAAGCAGAAGCTGCACATCTAATTTAGTTGTTGGAAACACTGTGCAGCAATAAATGTCGGTGCTATTCTCACTAGCAGTCAATACAGCATCAAAATCACTCAGGGTCCTGGAGAGGTTTCCGAGACCATGAAAAATGCTTCTGCTGGTGTCTGCAGGGAGCAGGGTGAGGACAGCAGGAGATGGTACAGAAGGCAACAGTTCCTCCCCATCCCATAACCAGCTGGGTACAACAGGACAGACAAAACTCATCACTGGGAGGAAAATTATTCACTGCAAATTGTCCTGGTTTCATCTGGGACAGAGTTCACCCTCTTCCCAGCAGCTGGTGTGAGGCTGTGTTTGGGTTTGTGCTGAGGAGAAGCTGATCACACACTGATGGGCAGAGCTGCTGCCAGGACACTCAAGGACTTTCCAGCTTCTCTGCTGGGCCCGTGTCTGCAGGGGCAGGAGAAGCTGGGAGGGAGCACAGCCCCAGTGACCAGCCCAGGATTCGACCTCAGGTTTAGGACTGAGACCCAAACTGGCCAAGGGTCTGTTCCATCCCATGCCCGGCATGGCCAGGGTAGAGGTGAGGCTCTGTCCGGAAGGGCTCTCTCTTGCTCTGGGTTGTCTCCCTCTGGGTCACCCCTCTCTCAGGGTCATCTCAGTCTCTCAGGCACTCGGGCTCTTATCTCTGTTCCAGGATTGTGGTTTTGGGACTCTCCCTGCTCTGGGATCATTGGCTGGGAACAGGCTGAGCCTTGGTCATGGGGTGGTGAGCAGTGTCACTGTGTGTCACTCATTCGTATATTTGTATCTATTACTATTATTATTATTATTTACAATGTTATTGTAGTTTAGTTCTTCAATTGTTCTTATCTCAACCCATGTGTCTCTTTTCCCTTCACCCCTTTAATTCTCTCCCCCATCCCTGGGAATGAGGAGGGTGAGCGAGCAGCTGTTGTATTTTGGCTCCCAGCCAGGCTCAAAACTACAACAAAATTCACCCACCTGAGAACGGCCTGCGGCAAAAAGCATCTTTTTGATTAATAATTTTCCATGTGAAGTTTCCCCCTCCCCTGTGACAACACACCCACCCTGCTCATCCCCGACACACGGAACATGGCACACCGTCCGGCCGCGATGCAGTTCCTTCCACCCCCAGCCCCACCTTGTTCCCTTTAAACCACAACCTGAGGGTTTCATAACGCTGCCAGCAAACACTGCCCAGTTAGAGAAGGAGGAGCAGGGGAAAAGGGAAGTGAAATGGCCCAGCCAACTTCACAGCGTGAATTAGCAGCCAGGGAATGAACCCAGGAGCCTGGGGCCAACAGCTCTCCCCGTCCCCCAACAGCGGGGATGCAGAAAAATGGAGCATCCCTGGCTAGCTACACAAGGCTAAAAAAAAAAATTAAAAAAAAGAATCATGGCAATGAAGAAGAAATACAGCATTATTTTTCCCCCACACTTCCTTTGTGCCATTGCAAAAAGAGAAGCAATAGCTCCTTCCTACGCGTTGGTGGGTAGATGAGTGTTTTCAGATCCTTTGCCACATGCTTTGTTAGAAAAAAATAATATTCCAGTGCAGCTTTTCTGCAGATGACTTGCCTGAGCCATGGATTGTTTCAGCAGCATCACTTTTTCTTGATGTGAAAAATAAATATTTGGGAGTGCCTAAAAGATTTCGATACCGAAGTCTTATTTGCAAAAATCACTTGATTAGATCAGCCTTGGTGGGAGCCAGCAGGTCTCAGTCTTCCACATTATTTGCTTATTTTTTCTATTTTTTTACCAAATGCTTCTTTTTTAATGCACCCTGGAACACACTACAGAGAGCAGAGCTATTACTTTTGTCTGATGAAAAGCTAAATGACTGAGAATCACTCTCCAAATTGCAAATAGATGGGACTTAAAGTGTATTTTAGCTTTATTGTAATTTCCATTTTTCCCACATAGTTTTTACAGGTGCCTGCATGGGCTGAATGGTGAGACCCAAAGCTTTGCTGCCAGGTTACCCCCAAAATTCTGCAAGAATAAACTTGAGGAGAACAAAGCATGGGTCAAGAAAATGATTAAAGTGAAAGAAGAGTCCTCGTAGAGTGAAAAAAGAACAGCAGGTTGCAAAAACAAATGAAAACAAAACCCCCACGCTTGCTCAACTCCCAGCAATCACTATAGGGAGGGCAAGAGGAAACAAACATTATCTTGGACATGTTTTTATTTTTTTGCACAGCTCTTTTTGCAGGCAGCTGCCGGCAGCACAGGCTGCGGGAGGGAGGGAGCGAGGACATTCGAGGCAATGCACATGCAGCTTTGAGCATCTCTGGATTTTGGTCCCTGGGCGAGCAGGAGCTGCGGTAAGATGCAAAAGACCAAATTCTGTTATTTAAAGAAATTTCTCATCTTGTGCCGAGACCTAAGAGCACGAGCAAACTCGAATGCAGAGACCAAAGTCGTCGTGTGGTTTCCACAGCACATCACGAGCATCACGCCATGAACTTCAGTGGGAACCAGGTTCCAGTGCAGGAAAGGAGAGGCACGCACACCCCACCAAAGAAATCAGAATTTCCAGGGCTTAAAGCTGAATTAGTCCCCAGATGAGGCTTAAGGCACAGCCCCACCGCCCCAGTAGAGACCGCCGAGGCAGAGCTGCAGCTTATCCCCACAAAGGAATTCAGCAGTTGCCATTCATGACCCGCCACTTTTCATGGCATCACAGAAAGGTTTGGGTTGGAAGGAACCTTAGAGACCATCTAGTTCCAGCTCCCCTGCCATGGGCAGGGACAGTTTCAAAGCTGGAAGATGCAATACCAAAAATGGCTCAGCTAGGGAGGGCTTTGGTTAGTTTTTAATTTTGGCCCATCAGTTGGAGCATCCCTCCTTTGGAGCCTTCCTAAAATCTCCCCTTTGCCCTTGGGCTGTCCTGACCACTGCAAAATCACTTGCTTTGGCCAAGAAGTGTTCTCCTTCCCTTTTTGGTTTCAGAGAAGTAATTTAAGAGGAAAAAATTGCAGGAGGAAGTTTGCGCTCTCTTGCAGCACTTAACAGCAAACTGAAGACGGAAAAGCAACCCCCTGCACCTTATCTAAATTTATTTTTTTCTGCCAATCTCTCATTCCCCTGCTCCCTCCCCAGCCCTCGCAGCTGATGCACAGTCACCGGTCCATGGCGTGGACACTGCTCAGGGTGGTACCTGCCTTTTCCATGGGCTAAAAGTAGCAGGACGTTGATCTCTCCACTGAGTCACATCCATCACGCTTCCATCCACCCCAGCTGCCTGCCCTGGGCACATCTCCTCGGTCACGGGGAGGGGGGAAGCACACGGACTTTGGAAAGGAAAAAAGCCTGACAGCACCAATAGTTGGGGCTCAGCAAGAAATGGAGATTATTCAGTAAATAATAAAATTATAGAACATAAAGAATAAAGTCAAGAATCATAGAACGGTTTGGGTTGGAAGGGACCTTGCTCTGCAAAAATTTTGTCATTGATTTCCCAGTTGCTGCTACCTGGAAGGAAAGACCACACACCAAGAGGAACTGAGCAGCCACAGAAGCGATGCTCCGCAGCAGACAAGTGGCTATAGAGTTCTCCTCTGTTCCCAAAAACACCGTTCAGACTCAAAAGGATAATTTGGGGCTTTCCCCAAACCGTGGCCTTCCCTTTCCTCACTGGGGTGTATTCTGGCTGCACAGGGGCAGGCTGCAAAGCCACAGCTCACAGGACACGCGAGCAGTCTTGTTTCAAAGGGTTTCTTTATTCAAACACCTGCAATTTTTTTTTTCTTTTTTTGGAAGTCTCCAACACAGGCACGCACACACAGACAAACAGGATGCGAACAACTTTGGCATGATACTTTTCAATATTTGTTACAAAACTATTTCTCCTTTAAAAAAAAAATCCCAAATAAAGGTATTTTAAAGGAGTAAAAACACAAGTCGCGATCCCAACCTCTGAAAATAATAAATAGAACGTTCATAGGAAGGTCCTTTTTTCCTTTCTGTTTTAAATCTGTTTAAAAAAATAAACCCAAACAGAACTCGGGGGATGGTCAGAACCTCCAGCAAAGTCACCCCAGGACCACGAAGGGGGCCTTGGAGCAAGGAGGGTGACTCCCCTCGCCGCAGCTGTGATCCCCCGCCTCCAGCTGAATCCCACCCGCGACTCCAGCCGACTCCTGTCCCCTCTCCCCCCCCAACTTCACCGTGTCCCCCCCAAACTCACCCAAAAGTGGTCCCTGAACCGCGCTGCCCGCATGCTGCCGCCGCCGCCGCCGCTCCCGGGGCCGCCCTGTCCCGTCGGTCCCACCCCACGACGCGACGTCCCCACCCAGTCCCCACCCACCCGCAATCAGCACGGCGATACCCACCCACCTCCTGCGAGGAGCTTCCCTGTGGGTCTGCGCGGGTTTGGGGAGCGGGGCGTGATGCTGCCGAGGGTCCCACGGCAGAGGGAGGGGTCGGTGGGGATGCGAGGGACGGTGGCACCGTGGGAGAAACCCACTGGTGACAGGCAAACACGATGGTTTCACGAAGGAAGCACCGCGTGGAGGGAAAGGTTGGTGGAGTATTTTGGGATGTTTCACCATCCACTGTTGATTAGGGGGACACTGTCCAGCAACCTCAGAACGGCTCAAAAAAAAAGTAAATATGAAAGCAGAGAACACAGGACACTGCGTGCTGGAAAGCCCGAATCACACCTGCTGCCTCTGCTGTAAAATGGGGACAGCTAAAACGGTCCAGGATTTAAAAAAAGGTGTTTTCCACTTCGTGAAATAAATCTCCTCACTTGTGACCTGCCACTTGGCAAACGTTTCTGAGGTTTATACCAATGAAAGGAAGTTTGTGTGGATTTTGCTTTCAGCGTTTGTGGCTGCAGTTCCTGTCCCCACAGCAAGAGGTGGTGTCACATCAGTGCTCCAGATCCAAAAGGTTTCGGGCAAAGCTTTCAAGATTTACCAACCATCTGTCAGTTGAGGTACAATCTGCTCAGCTGCAAGCACACAAAGAAGTCTGAAGTGTGTGTTCTGGAATAAATTTCCAATTTAGAAAGAGGAAATTGTCACCTCCCTAAGTCACAGCAACAGGACAGAAACGAGAACTTCTGAGTACTTCTGTTCCTAGAAACAAATACGTATCTGCAAAATTTTGGACTAAGACACCCTGAGCTTGATGCTTTCTCGTAGCACACAAGGCATGGCACAGAAACGCCAACGGGGGTTTAGTCACGGTGGAAGAGGAGTATCAAGCTGTCCTGGATGGGACAAGGGACACAGGGCAGTCAAAAGTGGGGACAGAGAATAATCCCAACAGAAGTCCTGATCAAAGGTAACTAGCACAGTGGCTCACCAGGGATAAAGGACTGAGTTCCAGAGTACCAGGTAAAGCTGAACACACACACAGACGCACACAGACGCACGCACACAGACGCACGCACACAGACGCACGCACACAGACGCACAGAGACACACACAGAGACAGAGACACACGCACAGACACGCACAGACACGCACAGACACGCACAGACACGCACACACAAAAAGCGACTTCACACTGAGCTTTCCCGCATCCCAGATAGAAATTCTAACTCTGGGAAAACGCTAGAAGGTCAGGAAATTAAACAGATGCTCTGGGATATGCCCTCCTCCCAAACCGTTAACGGCTGCAGACAGTTTACTGACAGAACCATTCATTGACAGAGGAATGGGGCATCCAAATCTCTAGCAGTTACTACTCCAACAGCTAAATGTGGAACTGTCCTCATTTTTCAGAGTTCTTTTACTAAGTGTGTGTCCAGGGGAGTTTGTGTTTTTTAAAGACACATCTTGCTCAAGAAGCAATAATTTAGAACAGAATACACAAGCCTTTTTACAGGGAAACTTTTATTCTCACTGAGATCTGTACATTCAAGTCGCACATATTTTGAAGTCTTTGATGGAGCTGGAGCATGGGATCACAACAACAGCCTGGTGTGTTTGAACAGTTTTAAGAGTTTATGCCTCAAAAGTAGCCAGGAAACTTGTGACTATTTCCTTCAACTTAGCTTCTGTCTGGTCAGAGATCTTCCCTTCAGTCCTGTTGAAAGAGTTTAGTTAGACTTCTGATGCAGGAACAGATATATGGTAACTCCTGGCTAAGGCAAAGAAAAAGTTCACAACAAACCTTCCAGTTTCTAACAAAATTAGCATGATTAATGAATTAACCCATTTCTGTTTGATGCAGCAAGCAGCTATACCACTGAACCAATGTAACATCTCAAAGTTAGTCCTGTTTAGGAACTCAGGTTTGTCAACAAATGCTTTCAAAGCAGGCGTGCGCAGTTCAACAAGGCTCTCTCTCTGCCTCAGAGACGGACAGCACGTGATGTGACTCACGACAGAACAAGCTAGGACCAGATGACAGGACAGGACTACGGAAACACTCAGTCCCCAACCGTTTGCTCAGCAGCAGGGAACACAGCAAGCAGCATTTAATCCACAGTACTGAAACAGCTAAAAGCTATCACAAAATATAGGAACTGACTAAATTAAATTATTTCAGTATGAAATTAGGAGGGGTATTCAAGTCAGTGCATTTTAAGCATCAGCTGGATTTCCTAAGGAAAGACTGGAGACAAGAAGCTGAGCTCCGGACAGCCAAAGGCAAATCTAACCTCCAGTTCTGGTACAGGCAGCTGATGTTCTACCGTAAAACTACATCAACAGTTCAGTGACCATCACCTGCACTCCAGCTGCCATGTCAGTACCCTTTCGATGAAGTAAGAAAAATCCTCATACCTGATCGTGGAGAGGAGGGCCTGGTGCTGGCTCAGTACGTGAGCTAGGAAAGCACTCTCAAATTTCGTGATTTTGCTGGGCTCCAGCTTGTCCAAGTGACCTCTCACACCAGCATAAATGACTGCAACCTGTTCCTCAATAGCCATGGGAACTGCATTAAATAAAAAAAGCATTCAGGCCATCTGGTAACTCTTACATCAGGAGACAAGAGTCCTTCTTTGAAGACCAACTGCACATACACAACATGTTTCAAGTCAATCTGCATTTCCCATGTCCGCCAAGTATCTTAATGCTGCGATAAAGACCAGACTTGTTAGCGCAAGAAACACGGACGTGTTACACCCAAGACACTCACCGTACTGTCCTTGTTTCAGGAGCTCTGTCAGACGCACGCCACGGTTCAGCAGCTGCTGTGTGGCAGCATCCAGATCAGAGCCGAACTGAGCAAAGGCAGCTACTTCACGATACTGAGCCAATTCCAGCTTCATCGTACCTGCCACCTACAACACAATCCACAGGTCAGACTGAAATCGACCAGTTTTTAAATGAGTCTAGTAGTTTGTAGCTTATCTTCAGCTGACAGTTGTCACAAGTCAGGTGAATCTCAACACTGACAGATGATTATATGCATTTCTGAAAATCCCACCATCTGCTTGGCCTTTTAACATAGGTGTGCTATTCCTCCCTAAAATGGTGACAGTTGATATTAAACCTGTAATTCCGTATCTGGACTAAAAGCGTGGAGTTAAAACAACATTCTCTATTTCTAGTTAGATCTGTCCCCAGTTCGGCATACTGAAACTTAACAGTGCTACATCTTCACATAGATACTATTTTCCTTTCTTCCCCCGCCTCTCAGCAGGCAATGGATCAGAGATTGCCAAAGTTTCTTCTTTTACAATTCCATAACACAAAGGAATCCAAAGCTTTATTCGCACTCTATTCACTGGCCTTTAGAGTGAAATGGGCTGGAAAGCCCACACACTACTTGTCTCCAGCGAGAGCAGGAGCAACAGTTTCATGCTCACCTGCTTCATAGCTCTGGTCTGAGCAGCTGAACCTACACGGGACACAGACAGACCAACGTTGATGGCTGGACGGATACCTTTGTAGAACAACTCAGTTTCCAAGAAAATCTGTAGGAGAAAATTGTTTTATTAGCTTGGTTGGAAACCTCCTCAGAGACCTGCCACAAGTTACACAGAAGTACTGACATGTGAAGAAGCCCTACCTGTCCATCAGTGATGGAGATGACGTTGGTTGGAATGTAAGCAGACACATCACCAGCCTGAGTTTCAATGACAGGCAAGGCAGTCAGAGAGCCACCTCCAAAGGCATCGTTCATTTTGGCTGCTCTCTCCAGCAGGCGAGAGTGCAGGTAGAACACATCACCTGGGTAGGCTTCACGACCGGGTGGACGACGCAGCAGCAGAGACATCTGACGATAGGCAACAGCCTGTGTGCCATAAAATAAGCTTTCAGATTCAGTAACTCATTTAAAATTTTGAATTTCTACACTTGAGGTGATCTTACAGCTAAGAAACTCAAATGCTAGACTACAAGGCCTACAAACAATGTTTCCTGACCTGTTTGGATAAATCATCATAGATGATCAACGCATGCTTTCCATTGTCTCTGAAGTATTCCCCCATGGAGCAGCCAGAATAGGGAGCCAGATACTGCAGGGGTGCTGCATCGGATGCTGTGGCAGACACCACAATAGTGTACTTCATGGCATCTGGGAAGAATTGGAGACATGTTAACACTATAAGTACATGCTCATAATCAGCAGATACAACACTCACGTAAAGTACTAGTTGCAGAAGCAAGCCCAGGCAGCATCACTACATTGTTATAGGAAAGAACACCATACCACTTAACATGTCCATTAGCTCAATTAACTCAAGAAGTTTCAAGAGGAAGTTCACAGCAGCTTACATTCAACACTTGCAGACTTCCTTCCCAGTTGAAAATGAAGTTTAAACCTTCACTAAGACACACTTTGGTTCGAGAAATAACTCAGTCTGAAAGCCTACAATTTCCTGCCTTCTGCAAGGAGATACTACCCTTTGTTTTGTAGTCACAAATTACTGTCATTAAAATGTGTGGGGGGTTTATTGCTAGGTATGACTCTGCTTGACCACCAGGCAAGGTGCCTGATCTCTTGCAAGCTGTTACAGCCTGGGTCAACAAGATCACTGTGTCTGAAAAGATGCGATTGTTTAATCCCTTACATCTGGGCAGTAAAGTCTACGTCTGGGAGTTAAGTGTCTCCACTAAACTTGCAACTGTCAATCATGCTGACTCGCATACATACGAAACAAGTGCCAAGTCCATAAACACTTGCAGGCCACAGCTTGTCAGCAGGCCTGTCTGACTGCCAAGAGAGAGCTCTCTGAACTCTGCTAAAAAAAAAAAAACACAAACATGGAAGGTGACCTTTCCAGAAGCAATTCAGCAGTTTTGGGGCCTCATACTAGTCTCCTAATGCAATGTAGCAAAACAGGCTTTTTCTTCCCCAGATACCTAGAAAGATTTCTTGTCCAGAAAAACAAGTACTTCTCACATCTACTAAGAAAATAATTCTGGCCATACTCGCAGCAGCTAGCAGAGTTCAAAGCAGTATTCAGCGTAACAAGAACAGGATGTCACTAGTTGCCAGGCTCAGCCATTTTAAAAAAATCTGTACCTGCATCAGTAAGCCTCTTCACCAGCTGAGCAACAGTAGATCTCTTCTGGCCAATTGCAACATAGATACAGTACAGCTTCTTTTTCTCATCTGTTCCATCATTAAATCGTTTCTGGTTGATGATTGTGTCAATTGCAATGGAAGTTTTCCTGTGTAACAGAGAACTTGGTAAGTTAAGCTGCCTATGGTTCTCCCAACCTGTAACAAGTTCTGTGTTCAGCTTTGTAGGTCAGTGCACACTGTACTAGTCTCTCTGTTTAAAGAACCATTTTTAGCTTGGGCACTTAACTTACCCAGTCTGCCTGTCACCAATGATCAGCTCACGCTGGCCACGACCAATTGGCACCAAGCTGTCCACAGCCTTAATGCCAGTCTGCATAGGTTCACGCACAGAGATTCTGGGAATGATCCCAGGGGCCTTTAAGCCAACTCTTCTACGTGTCTTAGCTGTAATAGCACCCTTAAAAGAGAGGAGAAAAACTGTTGCAATCTGTTATCATGTAGGAACAAAGGTAGTAAACACCTAGTGACAGTTACCTTCCCATCAATGGGATTGCCCAGGGCATCTACAACGCGGCCCAGCAGCTCTTCCCCAACTGGAACATCCACAATGGCACCAGTCCTCTTCACAACATCCCCTTCCTTGATCAGTCTGTCATTACCAAACACGACAACACCAACATTGTCGGGCTCCAAGTTCAAGGACATACCCTAGGACAAAGATCACACCATCCTGAGAAAACCTATACAAACACTTACAAACTTTTGACAGTTTAATTCCAATATGATTATTCTACTGTGTAGAACATCCAACATCATCTTATCTCAATCTTTTTTGTAACAATAGTCAATGTTCTACTTTTATGTACAATGCACACATGTTCTTCCATATTGCTGAGAAAACCTGCCTAAACCCTCAGCATCCTACATAATTAATTATACTTGCAGCAGTCTAGCACGAAGTAATTTAATCTCTATAAAAAGAACATAAAGGATAAGCAGGGATCAAATTCAACATTTCTCCCTTGCTCAGGAATTGGACAGGGGAAAAACACTGGTTTCTTCTCTGCTTAAAGGCAAGTTAGGTCATCAAAAATACTGGCAGAGCTGCTGCAGTACTCTCAGAACAGTCAGATGCCTTTTTAACTCTAGTCTACTCTTAGTTAGGACTATAAGAAGTCAGCAAACTGCACAATAGAGGCTATTATTCAACAGTAAACAAAAAGTCAAAATGAAAACAAAGAAAACAAAATCCAATGCCAGATCAGTTCTTAATACTTCCTAGATAAAGACAAATAAAGCTCAGACGTTGGACAAAAACTAGATAATAATACTGAAAGCAAAGTATTACAAATTCAAAGAATATCTGCTTTCTGTAGTATCATTTCAACCAGTTACTATGCATTAAGGTTGCAAGGAAATCTGTTAAAGGTCCATATGGGTACCTCCAAACATAGTTTCAGGTTGTCCTTAAAAGAATCTTTTTTGTATTTCTAGGTTAAACAAACCGCTTTAGTGAAAGCTTACCTTCAGTCCTGAAGAGAATTCAACCATTTCTTCTGCTTGGACATTTCTTAGGCCATACACACGGGCAATACCATCACCAATTGAGAGCACACGGCCAGTCTCCTCAAGTTCAGCAGAGGTGTCAGCTCCCAAAATACGTTCCTCAAGAATAGAGGATACCTCAGCAGTACCTGAAAAGAGACATTTCAAACCAGACTTAGCACATTAAGACACAGTATGAATTCAGTAAGCTTGGCTTGAATTCACAAGCCAAGGTACTCTTTCTCCAGCATGCCACAAGGTCTAGCAAGCAACACTCTTCCTTATTATATAGTATGCAAAAGATAAATAACAGCTGCTGCATTCACGGACAATAAAAGCAGTTTCACCTCATCATTACAAGCCATCTTCAATCAAAACACTGATTTGTTATTAGTTTTGTTATTAGTTTCTTTCATTACGTCCTACACTATTAGCAATCCCTCCCCTTGGAAAGCAGATTAAATAATTAGCCTTAGCTCAGGAAGAACAGACATGCTAACTCTGCCTGCAGGGCATTTACTTAGACCTGAGGCATCAAAACAAAGCGAACTGAGTTGCAATCCAAGATCCAAACCTATTTAAAGGAACTCAATATATTCAAGGAGCAAGTTGTCCGATATAAGCTATAAAAATGTATTCCCCATCTTCCTCAGATTTGTTTGGCGGTGTACCTCCAAAACCTTTTTATTTCCTCAGCTAGAAAACAGTATATAATGCTGTGAAACTGGGTAATAATACCTTTAATCACCCTAAACCACTTCAAAAATTGTACATGAACCACTACCAAAAACACAGCTATGCAGCACCGCTGTCTTCTATAAACACCAAGATGCTGGCAGCAAGAAAGTTATACCCAAGGACACAAGGTCAAACCCATGCAGGCCTGTGAAGGTCATCTGTTTCTTCATACCATTACAAACAAGACAGGAAACTGGAATTTGAGGCATTTTTAGAAATAATTCTGCGGGAGTTGAAGACTGAATCGAATCCTCGTGAAACAGGTAAGCTATGTAAGCCAACTGACATGTGACCACTCCTTTGGTTTGGGCATAATTTCAATAGTTATTCAAGTAAAGTCTCCTTGATGTGACTGTAATAGATAGTTCACTATTGAATACTATCAGTACATAAATGTCCTCAAGTATTTCGTCAACTAACACACACACGCCTCACACTCCGTATTCAACTTCCTTTTTGTCTGACAGGGCAAGTTCTTAAAACCACACACTTAGACTCACCAGTTTTCTGAAAGCATGTTTTGGAGGCATGAAGGTTTCTTGTGGCAACAAATGCTGCACCCAGAGTGTTTCTGGAAATCTAAAGTAAATAATTGTTTCAGTAAAAGATTTCCTTAATCATTCAAAAAAAAAATTGAGAGATAACACACTGAAATTTTT
The DNA here is from genome assembly GCA_013400615.1 of Syrrhaptes paradoxus. Taxonomy (NCBI): domain Eukaryota; kingdom Metazoa; phylum Chordata; class Aves; order Pterocliformes; family Pteroclidae; genus Syrrhaptes; species Syrrhaptes paradoxus. The sequence goes on along the minus strand of VZTO01013127.1, from coordinate 35,566 downwards.
GATCATGAACAAATACATTTGGCATGTCTCTGTTTTGAACTGAGCTCCACAGTACTTCCTCCAAAAATTGTGCTGAACCATGTCCAGCACTACTAAGGCAGAAGAGACAGTAGAGGAGATTGCTCTAAGTTACTTGCTGCATTTTTCTGCATTGCACTCATGTCACCACCACAGCACTGCAGCGGCTCCCTACACACCACCTCCTCTTGTTTGACACCTTTGTGCTGACCATCAAAAGCTGCTGGCATAAAGAAATCAGTGCCTCACAGCTCTTCACAAGGGAAACTGTGTCTTCTAAGGGTTGGCCTTTCTGAGAAAAATCCAACTGCAGAATTTCTGAAGTACGGCTAAAACACATACAACAGCAGAAATTAAAAAAAAAATCCGATATAATGAATGCATTAAAAGATTATAATCCCACATCCCAAGTAAAGCTCCCAGTACAGTCTCATGCAGCGTTAATGCTGTTTCTCTGAAAGCCCGGGCAGGCCTCTCCTCCCTTCACCTTCACAAGAGACACCGGCCGCAAACGGGTCCTAACAGATCTTCGCCCTTTCACTCTCCGCACAAACACGAAGGAAAAAAAAGCCCCCTGGAAAAACTTCGCAGCTCAAATCCCTCACCCTGACTGGGATCTAGCAGCTTCCAAACGTTAACCTCAAGCCCAATAGTGCCAATCCGCATCCCCGGGGAAGGACACGCCATCCCCTGCAGCCCCCCACCTCCCAGGTGAGGGGCACCCCCACTCCTCAGCAGGGGGTCAGGCCCCACTGCCACCCAGCACTGAGGTGACCCCTCCCCACAGAGCCGGCTCCAGACTCCTGAGAGCAGGAGGCTGCGGCCCCTCAATGTCACCGCGGACCCCAAGATGGCGCCGCCGCCCGCCCCCCCCACACACTCCCCCTTCTCCAGAAAAGAGAAGGCGCGCTCACCAGGCCGGCCTGCCGCGGCAAGGAGCGGGCAAGGGCTGCAGCCACACGGGCGGAGAGCATGGCGGCGGCAGGCGGCAGCTCCTGAGGAGAAGACTGAAAGAGACGTGAAGTGGCTGCCCAGCCCCGCGACCTCTCCACAAAATGGCGGCAGCGCGCTCCGCCCCTTTTAGCGGTGAGGCCACGCCCACGGGGCGGGGCAGGGACTGGAAGTGTTTCCCCGGCGCCACCGCCCACTTCAGGCGTCGCGGCGGGTTCCCGCACCTCTGAGGGGTGACGGAATTTATACCGATATATAGAATAATTTTTAAAAAAACCACAACCCGAAACAGGGCTCTTAGAGAAACACACCCTTGAGGCAGGTGCCCTTGAAATGGCCCTCGGCGGGCGGAAGGGGTGGGGAGCGGCGGCGGGGCGGGACTGGGGGCTTGCGGTGGGCAGGGCCTGCGGTGAGGCGCGGGAGGGAGGGGTGTGAGGTGGTTGGGGGCAGGGCCGGGAGGGGCTGCCAAGCAGAGGGTGGTGGTGTGGGGCAAGGGGTGGTTGGGGTGTCGTCTCCCTTTTTTAGGGAGCTGTGGGTGCTCGCTCCCCTGTGTTACAGCCGCTGCTGGTGTCAGAGAAGTGCTGGCTCTGGAGGTGGGGATGAAAGGGGCGTGATGTGCAGCACCTGGTTGGTTTTCTTACCCATACTGTGGGTTATTAGGTTATGATTCGTGTTAAAATAAATGGAGAAGAGCTGCTCTTATTACCAAATATTGTATAGAAAGAGAATATACAGGATGTAGAAATGTGTAGCTAAGCAGAATTGCCTAATAGTATGGAAAGAGAATAAAAAAAGATGCAAATCATCACTGGTAGGATGCACTCTTGGGATGGCTGCCGACTGCAACTGGGATTTTGAGTATATTGTGCCACCCCATTATTGTTTTATTAATATTAGCATAAGTTTCTTATTGTCTTTTGTAACACTTGCATGGATTGGAAAATGTTGCGACAAACGGCAACGTTAATTTCCTTATCAAAAGTACACGGTAAGGCATTAAGAGACACATATTGTAGAAATTGGGGAGAAGAATTTTTATATTAAGTAAAAGAATTTACTAATTTTCTAAAAAAAAGGGGGACTGAGACAGGGAATTTGAAGTTAAAGAGTGACTGATTAGGAATAGCTGTTCAGATAATGTATGATTAAGTTTGCCGTGCTTGTGAAGACAGGATGAGAGGATCAAAGCTGTGATGCTAAGGGAAGGAACTGCTAATCAAAACGAGATGAGAGAATACAACACCCGCAAGGCTGCGAGATAAAGGAGACTCCTCGGACCCCTAAAAAACTGGCTGAAAACCAGCCTGGCCCTTTGGATGGACAGCGGCAAGGTGAAAAGTTCAGCTCCGAGGAAGACTCGTTTTACTTCATCCTGTCGACCACCTTATGACCACCAGAGAGCACTGCCAGGCACAGAAGGACTCTTTAGCTAATTATAGTAACAAACGGGGCTAAGAAATTAATATGAATGGATGTATTGCAAAACTTAATGGCTATGCAACATTTTGGGGAATAAATAGAGGAACAGGTTTTGTGGAAAGGCGCGCCTGTTGGTAGAGCATCTGCTCCCCTCGTGCCCAGCGTTGCTTGCTTATTGTCCACCCACAAACAAAATAAAAATTTTAACTTTTTTTTAAAGTTACGGAAGTGCCTTCATTGATAACAGTACTACAGAGGAATTTTTTCTAACCAGTCTGGAGATAACACATGAAACCTACAAGCTGACCCCACAGGTGCCATCAGAGGTGATGGTGATGGGACGGACGGCAGTGTCACAAGCCGAGGGGAACCTCACTGTGAGGCAGTCGTGGTGACGGTGCACAGGGGTCTCTCATGGTTGTGACCCATCTACCAAAGCCAAGCCCCATGGGGACAGTGCCCTTTGCAGCAAGTGCCCTGTGTCAGATGTGGGATTTAGCCTGCTGGGGAGAAACTGACAAAACTCGGGCAGGTACAGTGTGACCATGTCCCCATGGTAAGCCAGAGGGGTTAGTAAAGCACAGATCACCGCAGGCCTTTCTGGGAATCAGAAAGGTTAAGAGTAAAACCCTCAACCATCTTGTCACGTTTTGTATCAAACGTGATGCTCCAGCCATCCCTTTAAAGCCTGTAAAACTGCCTAAAAAAAAAAAAAAACACCACATTGGTTTAAACAACCCGTTTAAGTCTTGTGCCTTTGCAGTTTTTCTATATTGCTAAAGAAAGGCGGTTCCTTGGCAATGGTTTGAGGGGCTGGGCTCAGAAGATGGGCTTTTACGGCGCATTTTCCGACACAGCTTTTGTGTGGATTTATGTACCTGTGGTACACAGCCTGTTCAAATCGACCCTTTCGCTTAAAAATAGGGTTTAAGCTTTTTGATGAAGGCTGTTATACGCCTTTATTTGCAATTTAATTTGTGGCACACGCGAAGCACATGATTCCCTTAAAAACCCTAAATTCCCCTCAAATTATTTTACTGAGTGGGGACAATTTCCTTAACAGCATCGGGCACGGGAGGGGGGAAAAAGCAACTTCTTTCGAAAGATTTAGACCATTGAAATGCACCTTGGCAAAAGCGTTCGCTGCAGGCAGTGAATTACGCTGGTTTATATTAAATTAAACGAATTTACAGCGAGGAAACCAGGCCCCGCCCCTCACACGGCCCCCGCCGCCGAACTATAAATCCCGTCAGGCCATGCGGCGCGGCGTAGCGCCTGCGCGCGGGGGACGCCGGGACGGAGGCGGGAGGCTCAAGGCGGCAGCCATGGAGGAGAAGCTGAAACGCGTAATGTCGGGCGCGGCTGTCGCGGCGTGGGGTTTCCGCAGGTGGCGGTGGCAGTGGGCCCTCCTGGGGATGGCTTTAGGCTGGCCCCCGTTGCCTTTCGGCCGCCTAGGGTGGGCTCTTACAGGCGAGGCGCCCGGGGGTTGCGCTGAAGGATTTGCTGGGGCCTGGCGGTTGGCCTGGTGTCCAAGCGGGCGGGGCTCCGCAGTGAAAACCAGCCCGTGTCGTTTTCTTGCCCCTTTAAACGCCGGGGGACAGGCAGGACGTGGTGGCTGGGGGGGGGGGGTTGCAGAAGTAAAAGTCTGTTCACCCACTTCATTCTCTGCTGACTGCTAGGTAACAGCCCCAGCTCGCTGACCTTTAAGTATAAGCTCACAGTGGGTTTAAAACACGAGATTGTTAAGATCTTGGATGCCTGAAGCTTTCGCATGTCAGAAAGATGCAGTTTGTCCTTTGGTCGTGAACTGGCACGGGTTGCCCGGGGGGGGTGGGAGATGCCCTGTCCCTGGAAACATTCAAGGTCAGGTTGGATGGGGCTTTGGGCAGCCTGGTCTAGTGGAAGATGTCCCTGCCCCCTGCAGGGGGGTTGGAGTAGGTGACCTCCTAAAAACTCGGGCTGTTCTGTGATTCTGACTTAACATTTTTGCAGTATGAAAGTTTTCATCTATATATAGCTAGTGCTGCTTGCTTCTGAGTGCTTGATGGTTTCCTCCCCAGTGTAGTTCAGGGTGATGTATGCTGTGCACGGTGTGTGGAGCTGAGATCCTGGTATGGCGGAAGCATAAAGAAGGACATGCTAGAAAGAAATCTTTTTAAAGTTATAGGGCTGGGTCCTTTTCCATCATTAGGTTAGATAGACTTAGGCAAAAATTTATGTTTCCCTAGTGTTGAACTTCCATGTGTTCAATTGTTAACAAGGATTAATCTAATCTTTTGGGTGCCACCTGAGAGCACTGCATTGAGCTTTCTGGTTTCTGACATTCTTTTCAGTAGTAGAAACTATGCTCTGCAGGGCTTACATCTTCACATTGTAGTAACTTTCTCCCCCGTAGGCCTGTAGAGGCTGTTCCCGATGATTATGGTTCGGGCAGTTTTATCCCATGCTGCTTTAATGCAGTTATCACCAGCTGCCCAAATACTCCTTTAATATCTCTTGGACCATTAGTGTATCTGTAGCAAATGCGTCATGGGAATAAAAAGATAAAATTTTATCACCTGCAGATAAGCAGGTGTCCAGGGAAATGAGAGAGGTAAAAGGGAAATTATTTTCTAAACTTCAGAGGATGTTTGAAAAAGAGATAAAGGAAGCTGTCTCCTTCTTTTGCACCCATGCCTCGACTGATGTAGTAGGAGTTATTCTTCAGGAATGTAGAGCTTGCAGCACTTTACATTTTTCACATCTATCAGCTATTTTCTGTTGTTTCACTTGACTGTTTACTTTTTTTTTCCCCCCTTTTCTGGCAGGTTACTTTATGGCTAAAGAAAGTATATGGTGATCGGCCTGTTCCAGAGTATGAAGTGAATGCAAATACTATTGATATCTTGTATGAGCTTGCAGAATGCAACGAAGCCAGAGACGCGGACATTTCTTTGCTGATAGAGGACATGAAGCAGAATGCAACAGAATATGAAGCAAAAGGTGAGTTTGAAGCTTTGGTTCTCAGTCCCATCAAAGTTAGTTTTCCTTATTGACTCTGAAGGCTGCCTTTTTTAAAATCTTACACACAAACAAATATATAAAATATATATAATTGGAATGAACTCATCTTTTGTTCAGGTTCAGCTTTTACTACAATGCATCCTATCCTTCCTTTCAGCAAAATTTATGGTGATGTAAGGTTGGTCAAGAGCAGTTTTCTAAGCCATCTTGAGCAGACTGTAAATACAGACAAGGAGATTAATTGCTAAAACCTCCTAGCCTTCTGGGCTGAGTAGCACAGTGTTAAAATATTGGCTGGATAGATAGGGAAGCAACCCTACAGCTTACTTTAGAGTCTGAGCTGGTGCTAATCAAGTGAGGTGATTAAGTTATGCTCGATGTGCCTAGAGTGAATGTTTGATAATGTGGGTTTTTTTGGAGCATGTGAGTGGTTTGGGGGACCATTTTTAACACACATGGTAAAGGATTGTCCCTTCACTGGCTTTTTTTGAGGAAAGATTTTTTACTTTTCTGTGAAATGACTGACATTGTACACATGAAGACATTTTTGTAAAAACCCTATTTGTGTTTTTCTTTCAAGTCTTCTAGCAACCTGCTGTCAAACATGAAAAGATGGTGACTGGGCAGTTGATTTAGGCTGTCAGAGAACGTGGGCGCTACCAGACAGGCATGGGTGTGAACTCTGTTGCAGATTCTGGGTCTGCCATGGATGCTCAGGAGCAGGCTTAGGCTGAGCTCCACAGGGAGAAGACCTGTGTGTGCTCATCACCATAGTACAAAGGGTGAACTCAAGTTTGCATGAGTTCAGACAGACAGGCAGGCAGTTGGGAAAGGAGTGGAGCATCAGTCTTCCTCAACACGCTGAATTTGGTTGACAAGAGAGGACATGGCAGCAGTTTGGCATGTTTAAGCCTTCTTTTAAGATGTCTCTTTCCCGAATAGTGGAGAAGTAGCCAAAGTTTCTGGAGTGGGATTGGGTTCTTGCTTTGGAGAGTCCCTTAAAAGAACAGAAATATTAAAAAAATTACAATTTTGGGATGTATTTGTTTTCCAGCTAACTATCTACAGGACCTTCTGGCAGAAAGCCTGGGTCTTTCCCTGTCCAGTCTGTCCAGTGAAGGCACCAGCTACCTTGATGTCCTAGCAGACAGCGCAATGATACTTGAAACAAAGGACACTTCTCTTGCCAGGTAATTCTTCCCCCTGTGCATCAGGGGAGATGGTCTTTGCTGTTTCCCTCTCTTTTTTTCGATTCGATAGTTTCAAGCTTGACTTTCACACCAGGAGTGTTATTTGTCCAGCTTATTTTGCACCTCTTGGGCAGCTTTGTAAAACACAGGAACTGAGCACGAAGCTCTAACTCTTATCCCAGCAAAGGAAGTCTCTGAAGCCCGAGAAGTGCCTTGGCCGGAGTTAAATCTCTTTTTTGCCCATGCTTTTGTGGTCAGTGGCTTCAGGAAGCTGCCACTCAGACTGTTGTGCCATGTAGCACAAGCTAGAGCAGCATTCACACTGCTTAGGCAAGGACTGGCAAACTGTAACTGGTCTTTCAGTCTCAGCTCCTCATTCCTCCCTCTCTTATCTGGCCTCAGTCAATATAAGGAGGTTTCCTTAGCCACAGAGAAATGGGAGCTTTAAATCTGGTCTTCCTGAGCCTGGTTTTGACCCATAACATAGCGTGTTTGTGCTAAGCACTGGCAGCAAGGAAGGGCCAAAATCTGCCTTGGAATGCAATTTTTATGTGATGTTAAGGATCTTGGCTCTTACAGCTCTTCTGAGCTGGAAGGGCAAGCAGCTTTGAACTCTTTGGGAACAGGAAGAGACTGAAATACTGCTGAGCATGCCTGAAGACGTGTGATTTTGGGGACTGAATACAGTTTCTCTCAAAGGAAATTTGGCAAGCCAGGAGTGGAGCATCTGGTTGTGATTATATTCACTGGAGTGCTGGGTCCTGTTCACTTCTTCCTGCTTGGATTGCTGGGTCATTTTGCCTTCCAGATGAAATCTTTGTTAGTTAAGGGTAGCAAATACTCTTAGTGATTTACTTTCCTCTTCTAAAATAGCTAGCAGTTATCTGATGTATCACAATATGAGAACAAAAACAAGTCATTTGTGGAAGTGTGGAGACAATAACAATAATAATAATAATTCTGAGTTTCAGAAAAGCTGGCTTCTGAGCATTCCCACTGAATCTCTCTCTCTCTTCACCAGCCTATTCTGTGCCATCAATGATGCGACTTCAGAGCTGTATGCAACAGAATCAAAGAACAGAGAAATTAAACTGGAATTGAACAATATTAGTCAAAACCTGTCTGCAATGCTGGTGCGGGAAAAGCAGTTAATGGAGTGAGTAATGGATGAGGAAAGGGAAAGATGTAAGCGATCCTGCTGACCTCTACAATGCAGAAAATTGGTTGTGATAATAAAGAAGGGTAACTGAATTTTCAGGGTTTTGACACGTCTAATTCACAATATTTGGAATTATCTATCAAAAGCTGTGCTATGGACACAGTAATCAAAAGAGATTTCGGGTACCATCAAATCCATTATTTTAAACAAAGAATGGTCTACAAGCAGTTTTCAGATGTGGGTTGGCGTCTTCCACCAGTTGCCTTTGGCTGAGGTTGAAGGCAAACTTGATTTTCTTACCACATGTAGTGTGGGCTTTGTAGTCAGAGTGAAGGAGCCAAGCAGAACAAAAACTCTTCCCAGGTAAGAATTTCCTTTAACCAGTGTGTGGGAAACTTAAAAATAAATAAATAGATAAAAATAATTGGTACCAAGTCCATTCCCTAGGGGATGTAATCTGAAGTGCTTTGCCAAGCAAAGCAGGATCAACCCCTGCCTTGAGTGGGGGTTAGCCCAGATGATCTCCACAGCCCCCTTCCACTCTAATTATTTTCTGGTTTTTGTCTTTTCAAATAGTAATTGTGGTGTTGCTTGTAGCAAAGACACCCAGTGGCCCCTCTCTGATCTTAAGTTTAGCTTGTGTAACAGGTCTCTTAACTCAGTTAGGGAATTATACAGAAGACTATTACTCTTTGCTTTTATGCAGATACCTTTCCCCTCAGCCTTTTATTTCCCTTGCCTTTGGGACTCTGGATGTAACAGCGATGAGTGTTTCCACTGGGAAATCTCAAAGGGAAATGCAAGCTTTTCTCCCTTGTCTCCTTTCTCATGTTGGTTGTACTACCGGGTTTAGCTTGAGCATAGGTAACTAAGAAGTATTTGTATACTGGTATGTCTTCAAATGTAAAAGTTTGTTTCCTTTTAAATTTTTTTTTAAGGGAGCTTAAAAAAACAGAGGAACAAAACGAAATAGAAGAGGCCAGAGCTGAAGAGAAATTCCAGAACTTGAAGTTCCTGAAAAGGAAAACTGAGGATTTACAAGTCAGGATAAAGGCTGCTGAGGTAGATGGAAAGAATTCTCTAAGATGTTATGATGGTACACTCATGGTTGGTCAGGCCCAAAATTGTAGTTATGGAGACATCCCAGGAGCTTCCTAAACTCCGGGACTGGGGACGCTTGGGCTAACAGGACAACATGCTGCTACACTTCAGTTGTTTGTGCTATATTCGTGGTCTTCTCCCAGTAGCATTCTGTAAAGACTTGTTATTCTTGATACAGATTTTTAGTAGTGAGAGATTTCACATACCAGCTATAACTGTGGTTCAACTAGCACATGCTTCTGTTGTCAACAAACTGCATTCTTGTTTGCCTGTTTAGAGCAAAACCCAAGGAAATGGTAAAATCTTTCTCCTCTCTGTTATATTTTGTGGTCAGTTATGAACAACTCTTTCCTGTTTGTAGGAGCAGCTTGTTGCCAGGGGGTTGGACACATCACTGATGCACAAGTCACTCGTCAGCCTGTCTGAGGTGGGTCTTTTGGTACAAGATGGATGTTTTTACAGTGGTACAGACCACACTTGTTTGTTGGGTGATTTCAGGAAATGTAGTTTGCTATTTGGTTACCTGAACAAATATTAATGGTAAAAAGAACCACAAATAAAAATCCTGTAGATGAATACATCTGAATAGGGGTGTGTTGGATGGTTTTGTCTCTCCTAAAACCTCAGAAGCATCTATGGCTGCTGAACTGGTACTTTCTCTTCAGGGTTAGATGTAGGCTTACTTTGGACTTGGGAAGAAGCTTTCCTTCTGGATTGATTGATGGGAACAATTGGAGTCTTTATTTTTGTTCCTTTTGTTTTTCTGTCTCTTCTCTTTTTGCCTCTGTCTGTAATTGGGAATATAGCCAGCTAGAGAATTTCCATGGAATAAATTTCCTGCCACTGAAAGAAAATTGGCAGCCCGTTATCTGCCTTCTCTCTTTGTGATCTGTTATAAACTGAGTGGATATTCTGTGGACTATCCTCTTACATGGCTACCTGTGTATTGTGATTACTTGATAGAAGGACCCAGGTGATTCTTTCTAGTTTGTGTGAAATAAACCTGCTTTCAAACACTTCAGAGTAAGGGGAGGAGGTCAAGTGAAACCTGAATTCTGAATTACTGTGTGCTTTTTTTTTTCCTTGTCTCTTTAAATATAAATGTTTCTCAGCTGTATTGTAAGCCTGGTGTCCTGGTTTCATCTGGGACAGAGTTAAGTTTCTTCCCAGCAGCTGGTGTGAGGCTGTGTTTGGGTTTGTGCTGAGGAGAAGCTGATCACACACTGATGGGCAGAGCTGCTGCCAGGACACTCAAGGACTTTCCAGCTTCTCTGCTGGGCCCGTGTCTGCAGGGGCAGGAGGAGCTGGGAGGGAGCACAGCCCCAGTGACCAGCCCAGGATTCGACCTCAGGTTTAGGACTGAGACCCAAACTGGCCAATGGTCTGTTCCATCCCATGCCCGGCATGCCCAGGGTAGAGGTGAGGCTCTGGATCTCTGGGCTGCCGCTTTTTCAGGGTCATCTTGCTCTCTTGGATGCTCAGGCTCTTATCTCTGTTCCAGGATTATGGTTTTGGGACTGTCTCTGTTCTGGGATCGTTGCCCAGGAATGGGCTGAGCCTTGGTCATGGGGTGGGGAGCAGCTTCACTGTATATCACTCATCTTTATATCTGTATACTTGTATATATTGCTATTATCATTCTCATTATTATTAGAACCATAGAACAGTTTGGGTTGGAAGAGACCTTAAAGATCATCAAGTTCCAACCCCCCTGCCATAGGCAGGGACACCCTCCACTAGCCCAGGTTGCTCAAAGCTTCATCCAGCCTGGCCTTGAACCCCTCCAGGGATGGAGCAACCACAGCTTCTCTGGGCAACCTGGGCCACTGCCTCACCACCCTCACAGTGAAAAATTTCTTCCTAATGTCTAGTCTAAATTTACCCTCTTTCAGCTTATACCCGTTACCCCTTGTCCTCTCACTGCACTCCCTGATGCAGAGTGCCTCCCCATCTCTCCTGTAGCCCCTTCAGGTACTGGAAGGCTGCTATTAAGTCTCCTCGGAGCCTTCTCTTCTCCAGGCTGAACAACCCCAACTCT
>VZTO01013127.1:0-24359 GCA_013400615.1 Syrrhaptes paradoxus | reverse complement strand
AGGTCCCTCTGGATGGCATCCCTTCCCTCCAGCATCTCCACCACACCACACAGCTTGGTGTCATCAACAAACTTGCTGAGGGTGCACTCCATCCCACTGTCCATGTCTCCAACAAAGATGTTAAACAACACTGGTCCCAGTACTGACCCCTGTGGAACACCAATTTCCAATCTTATTGTAGATTAGTTCTTAAATTGTTCTTATCTCAACCCATGAGTCTCTTTTCCCTTCACTCCTTTCATTCTCTCCCCCATCCTGGGAGGGGGACGAGAGGTGGTTGTGGTGTTTTCCTGCCAGCTGGGGTCAAAACCGTAACACCCAGCAGGATAATTTTTCACTGGAAAAAGCACATTTTTTGAGTTACTAGCTATAGATTCTCCGGCTTTGTGCTAAAGCATTTGTACACATGTTTTTCTGTTTGCACTCACTACACTTTGATATTATTTGCTATTACTGTAAGGAGAACTCAGTTTCTCTCCCCATTTGTTTTGTCAGCTGTTCTTGTGTATTAGTCAAGTTGAACAATGGTTTTCCTGATTTTATGTTGTCATTTTCCAAAACCAGCGCTGGGTGGCAATGTTCACATTGCACGGTGTTTCAGAAGAGTACTCAACCAAAAATAACTTCTATTGGAATCTTACACATAAAGTCCTCCCCTATGAGGACAGGCTGAAAGAGTTGGGGTTGTTCAGCCTGGAGAAGAGAAGGCTCCGAGGAGACTTAATAGCAGCTTCCAGTACCTGAAGGGGGCTACAGGAGAGATGGGGAGGCACTCTGCATCAGGGAGTGCAGTGGGAGGACAAGGGGTAGCGGATATAAGCTGAAAGAGGGTAAATTTAGACTAGACATTAGGAAGAAATTTTTCACTGTGAGGGTGGTGAGGCAGTGGCCCAGGTTGCCCCGAGAAGCTGTGGATGCCCCATCCCTGGAGGGGTTCAAGGCCAGGCTGGATGAGGCTTTGAGCAACCTGGGCTAGTGGAGGGTGTCCCTGCCCATGGCAGGGGGTTGGAACTTGGTGATCTTTAACATCCCTTCCAACCCAAACCATTCTATGATTCTATGAAAAAGTCATAGGCAATTTTCTAGTTTTCTCATCTTCTAGAACCTGAGCATAAAGGGAGGTTTGACTCCTCAACATTTTTATATCTGCTTTGCCAAGAGCTCAGTGAATTGGGCAGCACAAGTGAATTTATCTTCTGAGTGCAATTTTCTTTTTTTTACTTTGATTATTTGAAAAGAGCTGAGGACTCTGGAAGATGCTCAGTTTTCAGCTCCAAAGAGAAATTATTTCCCCTTGTTAACAGAATAAGCAAAGCAGTGCAGATGTAAAGGGAGCCGTTTTGCTGCTGCATGTGCAAAACTGTTTTCACACGGAAGCCATGGGCATGAGAATATATCCCCTTCCTCGGGGCTCGGTTTTCTCCCTGGCCTGTAGTGAGGTTGACAGTGCAAGTTGTCTGTCTGGTGGATTCTCGTTTGAAATCCCCTCTCCTTTCAGGGAGGTGAGGTCAGGTGGTTAATGCTGTGAGAAAAGATATCTGAAGATGTCTTCAGAAGGAAGAAAAATTGATACCTTTGTGTAAAATTTGAACTGGGTTTGTCTGACTGATAGCTGAATGAATACCATATCTTCTTTTTTCCATGGGCTTTAAGAAGGATCATTAAAGCTGTCACCAACATCTGTGAATTCTGAAATGCTGTAGATAATTGTGGATGTATTTCACTGATTTATATCACTTCTACAAGTAAGACTATAGAATGTAATCTGCCTTGCTCTCTTCACAGGAACTGGCTGCACTGAAGGAAGAAATTGTGTCTTTGAAGAAGAAAATAGGCATCTTCCTAGATTTAACTCCTGTAATTATTTTTTTCTGCTGTTCTATTGTATTTGCTGTCAGATTAATTTTAATAGACTTAAGAATGTATAGGATATTGTTGTGATGGTTTCAGTGGACGGGTCAATGTCCTACAGGTCTACTAATGGTGTAAATGGAAGACTTTACTTAAACAGAAGACTACTTATTAATCAAGACAAGAAAATAAGTATGCTTACCAGGCAAACTTTGTTCTAACAAAATGCATAGATTTGCTGGGTGAGCTCAGTATCAAGATGAATTAGCTAGAAATTAGACAAAGAAATGTGGAAGAAAATATAATTCCTTAGTATAACAATTTTTTTTAGACTTACCAATACATTAGCTTCAATTCTAAGGAAATAGTCAAATGTAGGCATTGTCCTCTAAACAAATACTCTAGCATGTGAGTACTGGCTGCTCCATCACTTTCTCTGATTTCTCTTGAAGGTGCTGGGTACTCAGCTCTCTGAAAACACAGGTTTCTCATTTAGGTAACTCAGTTGCAGTTTTGAAAGCCACTGTCTGTGTCTCTTTTCTTCATTTTACATTTTGGTTACTGTCACTCTTGGTCCCTGTGCTAGGAGTTACTGTCAGACTGCTGCGAGAAGCATCTCTTTTGAGATGAAAAGTAAAGGATTTTACTGTTCAAATTAGAATGCTTGTTACAAAAGACTTTCAGTTAAGGGTAATTTTGTGAACAGTTTTAAAGTGGCTTAAAGAAATCATGGGTAAACAAGACTTCAGTCCATGAAACAGAAGGCCTTGGCTTTGTGATAGCTGTACATCACCACTTGTGCTATTTGGGCCTACTAAACCCAGGTATTTTCAATCTCCTGTGGAAGATTGCCATTGCTTTTACGGATGAGTATTAAGGACTTTTCTCTGTGTCATTCAGGGGAGAGGTAGCAAAAACTGGAGTGTGACTAGTTGAATGGGGTTTTTCAACTCCCCCCCTCCCTCCCATCTTGCTGTCAGTGGAGACAGGGAGAGCCCCAATGCCTCACTTCTGGTGCAGGCAGAAGGAGGGAGGAAAGTTTATTCTTGCAAGCTTGCTGTGTTTTGGAAAATTCATTCATGGATATGTTTAAAATCCAGTTCCTTGATAGGTAGGTTTGGAAAATTGCTAAAAATGGGGTTTTTTTAGACTTTAGGCCATACCAGACTTTTGAAAAATATGTGACTGCCCAAACCAAACTGATACTAGGCTTTTAACGTCAGTGCTTTTTGCATGTGAAGGGTGTACACAAAACTGATTTTATTATCCCTGAATTCCCATCATTAGGCTCTTGCAATGGTGTAGGGACTCTGTGTTTCCAGCTGAAATATTGATTTTTATGTCATTTTCCCTCATTAGAATCCTTCCCTTGCACAAGTGAAGATTGAAGAAGCAAAACAAGAACTGGTAAGAGGTGTTTTTTTTAAATCTTCCACAGAGATTTAAACAAGGGCTGTCATTCCAAAACAAGCTATATATATTAATTGGTTGTGGATTTATCTGCCTTGAATTGTAGTCTTAGTGATCTCTAGAGGGAAATGTTGGTCTGTTAAGGCAGAAGCAGTGAATACTGGTAGGAGGAACTGGTGGAGGAATGATATCTAAGCTACAAAGGCAGTTGAGCATAATGGTATCAGTGGGATTAGCTATCTATATCCCTCTGGATTTAGTCTGCTTCACCTGTCAATGTTTATTCACTCAGCTGTGTTGAAGCTTCTTGGCCTCACAACCTTCCTTGCTGCTCCTGAACTCTCAAAGGGCTCTAGGGCCCATGTTTTATTTACCAGCTGCCTTGAAGACTGCAATGGGGACCTTCCCCATAAAAAGTAATGCCCACTTCATCCATGCTTTTGTAATCTGCGGGTATGTTTGTTGGGAAACAGTCATATAAAGTAATGTAGCTTTCCAGACTGAGCTGGGCTGAATTGGAGCGTAAAACTTGTCTTTATTTCTTTGGGATACTGTCTGCTTGCTCGTAGATACAACATGAGGTATTTGGTGATAATCCTTAAAGCTGTGTTAAAAAATCACAGCTGTTTGAGAGTAACTTGTACATTTTCAGATGACCATCTGGTAAGCGACTTGTTTTTGATTCAGGAATACAAGTTCACCTTACTAGCCTGAGGCTTTTATCAGTTCAGAATGTGCACATTTGGAGTGTACCTGTTCAGCTTTTTTTTACAGCCCTTCGCTTGGCAATTTCTCTGTAGCTATCTATGGACTTTACTGCTGTGTGCAGTAGTAAGACCCTCCAGTTCAATATTTGTATTAATCATTGCTAATACTATCTCAAGATTTAGTCATTGTAGATATGTTTGTCTAGCAAGAAAGTAAGAAAACTGTTTCACAGTTACTGAGTCCTCTTGGTTTTCTCTCCTGTTAGGAGGCCCTGGAGTCAAAGATCTCAAAGGAGATTGACACGCTGACTTTTAAGATGCCAGAGCCCAGGAAATTCCAATTCAACTGAAGTGGCCTGCATGGAAGATTATTTCCTTTCTACTGTCTATTTATTTGCACTAGTAAAACATTTTGGACTTCTTACTGTCCTTCCACAGCTTTCTGCCTTACTCTTCTTGCTGTTGGATGGCACATTCATGACCTTTCAGGAAGCACGCTCATTTTTTGGTGTTCATGTAGCCTTGTATTTGTTAATATCATCTATTTTTCATAAAATAGCTCCCAAATTTACTGTTTTCTCTACTCTGAAGCCAAAAATCTGAAAACCTCCTTTGAATGGGGAAAAACCAAAATCTAAAAATTGTGGCAGCACCTAAGGACATCCAGCATGGACCAGGACCTATTTGTACTGGGCAATGTCCAAAGAGCTGTGGTGCTCTCACAATTTGTAACCACATGTTTGCAATTAGGAGTTGTGAATATTATAGTAATGATTTAGCATGGTGTGCCTGTCCCCAGGAGCTATTACTTCACTATAGATATTGATTTCACTGATCTGCAGGAAGAGAGATTCTTTGTGTCCTCCCTTGAAGCAATAGGATCATGAGATCTGTATCTGATTATGCTTAGGGTCTGATTTCTAAGAAGCTGTAAGCTCAGACTGATAATGGGTGTCAGTGAAGTGCCTTCCTCACCTCATTTCTTTCACCTTGATGGTGAAGAATTGAAGGATGTTCAGTGCCAAGGCTCATGGGAATCTACTGCCTTGTCTTCTGTATGCTGGGGGGAGGTGCTGTTTAATTTCAGGCTTTTAAATCAAGAAGTTTGGAAAGGGTTAGTTGCTTTAGTTTTGTGAGTTTCTGTGATTCTAGAAATCAAGAGGGCGTAGAAAAGCCTTCTTTTGTACACTTGTGCTAAACTGGCAAAGGGGAAATAACGTCACAGGGAACCGGTTGTAGTGCAGGGATAACTACAGGTATAGCTACAGCTTAAAAAAAAAAAAGGCACACCAGAAGAAAGTGAGGGGGTTTTCTGAATCTGGAAAGAGGAAAAGCATTATCTGATCTTTCCTTTGTGGAAGGGGAAGGAAGTCACAGTTTTGGAAGGCATCAGAACATACCTGGGTAGACAGCAGAGAATGATTTAACAAGAAAGCCCCTTGTAAAGCAGTGGAGGTCATGGCCTAATAATTAGGAAGTCTTAATCACTGCAGGATTTTAAGAGCAGATCAGAAAAGCTTTGCTTAAGTGTTTATAATGTGAGGGACTGTTGATCATGCTTTGGGATAGAAAGATGGATTAACTGAGCTTTGAGGATGCTACCAGTCCCGCTTTTCAATGCGAGCCTCAAGACTTACTCAGCTAATATTAGATGAAGGTCTTTTATCACATGTGTAACCATGACTCAAGGTTTGGGAGGATTTTGTGGGACTGTGGCACTCAGCACCACTTGATCATGTAATACTGCACCAGCTGTGAAATGTGGGGGTTGGTGTTCTCCCTCTGTGCCTGTAGGGCAGCTGCACCACTCCGTTGCCGCTGCTATGTCACAGTGGGTGCTGTGTCCCCTTCACTGGCAAAGAGCCCAAAAATAGACTCTGGCAGGGCCAGACTCTCACTCCAGAGCTGTCCAAAGATAGCCAGCCACATGTTGCTTCCCAACATTGGAAACGCCAGGAGAAAAAAAAAAAATACCCAGCAGCTGCATTCAAGCTGTGTGCCACAGCTGAGCCGTCTGCAGCACATGCAACATAAATCAGTGGCCAGTTGTTGGGTCTGACAGCTCAGCTTTTGATGGAAATGAGGAAAGTCAAATAAATGAGATTTATGCAGCCAGTGGACTGCTGGTAAGATTTCTCAGCTCTTTGGTTTCATGTTTGCATGGGCAAAACAGGAAAGATGTCCTTCCTTGCTGTTAGTGTTTTGGGGCGGTTCAGCTTTTCCAGCACAGGGGTGGGATGCTAGCACAGGAATGCTGGATAGAGGTCCTTCTGTGACAGGAGCATGCCAGCCTGAGTGCTTGGCTGAGAAAATGTTTGATTTTTAAGCTTTACCCTCTGCCCTGGCAGCTGTGGAGTGTTTCCAAGGAGGTCACAGCGGGTAGTGAGGACCTGTGACTGCTTGGCTGTTGTATTTTATGAAATAATCAGCTGTGAATGACACAAATGCCTGGAGAGGCCTCTGCTGCTGCAGCCTCCCTTGAGATTACATCAGCTGCTCTGCTCCCTGATTTTTGGAGACACCCATCTATGAACACCTGCAAGCTGAGAGCAGTTGTGCTTGCTGGGATCTTTGTGTGGGGCTCACACAGCTCCAAGGCAGCTGCCCACAGTGCGGGATGCTGCATGGCCACAGACCCCTTGGGTTTACAGACAAAGTGCAAAAGATGTGTGTGCTTTACCATCATGTGCCCAATTCTTCCTCCTGGAAAATGTGAGGATCCAAATTCCACTAGAAAAAAAAAGGAATTAAAATTATGCACTATACGTGAAATACAGTGGTTGACCTCAAGTGTAAACTTGTACGTGTTTTACCACAAAGTGATATGATGTTCTAATACGGCCAATATGCAAAATAATAATTGTTTTAGGAAAAAAGTGTCATGCCCTAACTAGCTATGCGATAGGGATTTATTTAAAACATTTAGGTACTAAAACCAGAATAATAATAATAAAATGCTAGAGAAATGCAAAATCCATGAGGCAAATTTAAAGCTACTGAGCTGGAATATGTATCTACTTACTCAAAATGCACTGAATCAAAAAATATGGATGAGATATCTTTTGAGTATATATTTCTGCTAGTATTACAGAAATACTCCACTTGTTGCAAACATTTAATTCTGACTGCTTTTCAGTCTTTGACAGAAAGTATTCAATCTTTTTTTCATTCAGATCAATCCTTTAGTAGATATAGAATATTGCTATGGTAATTAAATACAATTAAAAAAAATACTTTAAAAATAAATCTTGAAACTAAGGTGGTTCCATTTTCTACCGTCTCCAGTAAAACACTCCAAATATTCTTTTGATACTCAATTCTAGTTTGGGTGCTTGTAAGCAAAGTGTGATATGTCAAATTGTAAGTGTACTTAAGATTTTTTTTTTTTTTAATTTCATCTAGTACTGAATAGGTCTTACAGGTCTGGGAAAGATTTTGTATTTCTGAGCTATTATTTGAATTCTTAACTACAGGGTCAGCAGTGAAACAATAGTAATCCTGGTCTGTGTGGCCTTGCGTGCTGCAGGAAATCCTTCAGTTTATCTCTGAGTATGCAGCTGCTGCTAGTAACTTCAAGTAGCTTTAGACACATTTTTCATTTTCTTATACACTCAAAAAAATTCAGTTCTGGGCTGGAAGGATTTCTGCTTCTCCAATACAGAAAGATTTCCTCTGCAAAAAACTAAGAGGAGGCTTTACCAATAAGTGTGTGTTTAAAGTAAAAATCTGCGGTTCCTTCTCTCTTCGCTGGGTACCACCTATGTGGGAGGATACAGCGCTGCCTCCATCTGCCTTGAAGCCATTCAGCATTACACTGTTCTTCCTGAACCATGTAATCTCCGGTAAAAACAAAACAAAACCAACTCAGAAGCTACAACCTAATCTAATAAATGCTTCCTCTAGCTTCTTGCTAAATATGCTCTTAATTCTAATTAAGCAGTACAGCTGCTTAATTAGGCAATATGGGCTGGTAAAACCTAGCAGCAAGGAAAGATTTTAGCTCTCTGCTTTCCCCAGGGGATGTGGGCTGTAGCTGGGGGTGGGCGAGCCCCTCAGTCACCCACCTTTCCTGTGGTGCCCACTTGGACACCGCTGGTGGCTGCAGAGGAGCCTGGGTGACCTTGTGAAGGAGCGGGAGAGCAGTGAGGGGATGACTTGGCCACATTTCTGCAGCACATTTGTGATTTCAGATGCTTGGCAGCCTGCAGCTCAGCTTGGAAAATGGGCGTTGTTTAAATGTTACTCAGAAGGTGAAGTTTCTATATATTATTTCTGCAGAGGATGTTTAGTCATTTGCCTATGGATACCGCTGTCAGATCCATGAGGATGAGCTCTTGAAAAGTTATTCTCCCAGTCTGGAGCTGGAGGGAAACTTTTGGCTTAGGGCTGGTTGCAAAATGGGAGTAAAGATGAAGTAGTTTTGGGTGAGGGAAGCCAGTTGGAACCCCTTCCAAGCCAAAGTGCTTTCACAACCAGCTTTTACTTTGACATGGGAGCGTGGCTCAGGGTCGCTCCTGCCGTCTGCTCTGGCACTGAGCTAATTTCCTCCCATTGTCTTTGGAGAAGCACAAAGTGCCGCAGAGGAGAGGTGGCAGTGGTGGTGACAGCCCCCTGGAAGCACAGGCTGCACCGCCAGGCCCCTCCGCAGCTGAGGGATCCTCCGCTGCTCCCTTCTGCAGTGATCCTTTCTAGAGATGTCCCACCGAGACTCCCATTTCTCAACCACATTTCTTCGTGGTGAAGTTCTTATCGCTTCCTCGTGGAGGTAACTAATGCTGAAATCATTTCACTCTTGGCAGAGGCAGTCAAAGTGATAACACAGAGCCAAAGGAGTGTCGAAGAGGCACTGGCCTGTACTCCCTAAATTCCTGGAGCCACCACCACCTCTTGCCTGTCCTCCTCCCTTTCCTAATCTTTCAGCCCATCATCCTAAAAATTCAGAATGAGTCCCCTGGTATTTCTCTTAATCTGGCATTTAAAATCTCCAGCAATAAAGCTTTCAGCACTTCCCTAAGGGAGACAATTTTCCAGCCTACGGTTCTCAATTCAAAAGCTTTCTACCCTGATTCTCAGCTTAAACATGCCCTTCCTTAATTCCTCCCCATTTAAATCATTAAGGTATCATCACCAGTCTTCTCCCTTCATGCCACTGACTTCATTCAAATATTTACAGATCACTAATGTCTCCCTGCTTAGTTTACTAATTCTGTTGTACCTATGAAAGTCAGAATTCCTTTTTTTTTTTTCTTTCGTAATGCCTCCAAGCTGCCAATTCTTTCTGTCGTGGCTCTTTGAGATCCTTTCCACTTACCGCTCTTCTTGCAAACCCAAATCAGATGCTCACCACCCTCGCCTGTGTCGTTATGCTTTTCTGTACACTGTGTAAAATGGCATTGCCTGTTCCTTGCTGCTGTGTCCTACCTAATGCCTGTGCAACAGCCTGCCCTCCTCCAGGTGCCTTTCAGGAGTCATGCCTCCAAAACACATCCTTCCCTTTAAATACAGACTCTGGATTATTTCCCGGAGAAGTAGCCAGTTGGGTTGTGGAGGCTGATTTTAGGAAATCAGCAAAGACTCTGGATTAGAGCCCCCAGCAGCCCCGTGCAGGGTAGGTTTTATCTTTTCTTAAGCACAGATTTTGTTAGCATCCTGCTTTTTCCCTCTTATGCTGACACTGCCAATATTGGATGCACCAACGAGGCTGGTGCTCTTGCAAAGTAAGTTTATATGTTTGATGAGAAATATCTTGCAAAGTACTGTTTTAAAAGAGAATAATGAATTCCTGACTACGCAGCTCTACTTCTGCCTGAATCTCTCTCATTCTGTATTTCTCCTCAACGTGATAAATTCTTCTGAGGTAGTATGTGATGCCTGTTTTTGTTTCCCAAGTCCACCTATGGGACTTGGGTGGTGTTGGGGGTGGATGCACACACGTGTTTCTATATTACCAACCCTGTAACTGGTTCTGTGCCATGAAGGGTGGCCGTGGAGGAGATGGATCCTCCACAGGTGTCTCTGCTGTACGATGCATGTGTAGCACTTCAATTTTCCAGCTGTCTGTGGGCTCTGATCAAGATTTAGGGACTCCGCTGGCATGATTCCTGGCGCAGGTTTTCAAATTGCAGAGCGCTGCCTACAACGTATTGTGCAGTTTAGCGGCATACCTACCCTGGGGCTGCAAAGCCGAGTACTCTGATTAAGAAACATCAGATCAACGCTTAATGCACGCGTTGTAATGTCACCCTAATTGCACACCGCGCTTCCCCCGCCCAGCCCCCAGGTCTGTGATCTCGGGGAGCGCAGAGGCAGCATCACCACCGCCAGTGTCGGAGGGAGAACCAAGAGCCTGCTGAGAGGCGTTTGTGGCGCTGGGCTCCTGCCGCTTCCACCTGCGTCTCTCCGGCGCTTGGCCCTCCTCATCGCACTGGGGGGGGGAAGGCATTTCTTTCTTCTCATTTCCTGCTCTCCTTCTGCTTCCTCCTCTGCTCTTTTCCTCCAGCCGCCCTGCTTGGTCTGCACGCTTCTGACTCGCCGCTGGGAGACCCAACCGAGTGCTTTCCCTCCTGCCTGATGTACCAGCCTCAGGGCCCGTCACCGTCCCCTCACGCCGTGTCACCGCCTGTCCCTCAGCGCGGCCTGCCCGCCGCCATGTCCACTGGCAGCCTGGCCGAGGCCACCTGTATCCCCTCAGGCCTGGGGCTGCCCAGGGAGGCTCTAGGGGGGTACTTCTCTCGCGGGTTTTACCGGGGACAGGCGTGTGCGTGTCACACGGGGGGCGCGACACCCCGCACCCGGTGCCCGCCATCCCGCCCTCCCCACGCTCCCGTCAAAGCGAGAGGAGAGGGGAGAGAGGGGGCGGGGCCAGCCGGCAGTGGTGGTCCCGCCCCTGCGCTGCTCTCCACCGCGGGGTGGCGCTAAGGGGCGCGGCGGGCGCTCTGCGCGGCTCTCGGCTGCTCCGGCGGCGGAGGGAGGAAGTGACGCCGCTCAACGGAGCCCCGCGGCCTCCGGTGACATTTTCTCTGGCGTCGGGGGCGCGGAGCGGCGGCAGCAGCAGCAGCAGCGGAGGGGCGGCGGCGGCTGAGAGACCCGGCTCCTCCCGGCCGCCCATGCCCCAGCTGCTGCCCCCCGAGGGGGAGGCCAGGAGGGGCCCTGCGTCGTGCAGGTGAGTGGGGCCGCCGCGGCCCGGGGCTCGCCCCGCTGCGCGCTCCGGTGGGGCCGGGCCCCCTCCCCGCGGGGGCACCGGGCGGGCGGCGGAACCGCGGCCGTTAGCGCCGCTGTGTATGGGCGGGAGACCGCGGGGAGCTCTGGGGAGGGGGGCGGGTAGCGGCCTCGTCCCCCGCTTCCCCCGGTGGCCCGGAGCGGGCGGGCACGACCCCGGGGGCCGGGTCCCCCCTCCAGGGCCGGGAATGGCGGCCCGTGCCCGTGCTGGGCATCCTCTGCCTGCGGGCTGAGGGGTTTCAGGTGCCTGGTGGGGGGGTTTCAGCGCTGACCGGCTCAGTGAGGGGTGACCTCCATCACGGAGCCCGAAATGCAGGATTTCAACCGAACCGCTGTTTTGTTTTTTGTTTGTTTGGGGTTTTTTGTTTGTTTGTTTTTGTCCTAACCTTGCCCCGGTGAGAGCTTTGCTACAGCTCTGGGCGCTTTGTGTTTCATTGGACTTCTGTAAGGTGTTGGGGGATTATATGAGCTGTTTGGAGAAAAAAAAAAAAACAAAACAGCGCTCTGGTGTGCTCTAGTTTTATACTTCTCTGGTTTTCTTGCTGCTTCGTTTCCCTTGGATGAGGTGGGAGTCTCTGTTTTCTGTAGGGAAGAAGTTCGGATTGTGGGTTGCCTATCTATCCTGAGTTCCTCTTGAGCTTCTGACACCTAATGTGCTGCAGATGCGGCTTCCAGTGACACAGCCATCCGAGGAGGATATAAAATTTAACTGTGCTGCTTGTTCTTTTTGAAAAGGAAAAAAGGCAGGCTGAGCAGACTTGTTATATTTTAACTACTTCCCCAATTTCAGTGCTGTAACTTTCTATGGATTGAGGTCTTTGGACAACTGCTTAAAAGGCAACTTTTTGAAATACTTGAGGGGGTTTTTTAGGTTTGCACTGTATAGTTGGTAGGGAGAGCTTCATCCTTTGCTAAGTAGCATCTACTTGTATTTATATTTTATTTTGTTAATAGTGGAACAATGCTGCTTGTATTGAAGTTTGCATGTACCTTTGTGAAACCATAGATGTAATAACTTAGTTAAACTAGGTCTTAGTTGTAACTTTAAACCAGCACAAAGTATCGAAGAGCATTTCTAAGGCTGGAAAAAAAACTGTGTAGAGATGCTATGGCATAAGTCAGTTCTGTTTGGTATTGTTTTTTTCATTGGCAGGTAATTCTAGCTTTTAAAAATAAATGAGTAGGAAGACTTCGAACCCTTGGGCATCTCTTTAAAAATGTAACATTTCTCGTAATCCTCCCCAATACATGTTATTTGGTTTAAAGTCTTCCCTGCTTCTTGTGAAGCAGAAGGCTAGAGAATAGTTTCACTTACAGGCAAGTGCTAGCCTACTTCCAGTTTTCAAGCTAAAATTTTAAGTACAAACAGTAATAGCTCTCCCCTTAGAACAGCAAACAAACATTAAATGTAAAATGTTTCTCTTAAAAGTGTTGCTTAGGTCTATTAAAAAACGTAATGTTTGACCTTGAGGTGGAAACTGGGTAAGGTACTGTTTTGTGGTTCCCCTGCCCTAATTAACACCTGTAATTGATGTTCCTGCCATACAAGAGCTGAAAGTCAGGCTGTCACAACACAGTGCAGCTTCCCCGGTGGCCCTGGAGGAGGGAAACGTTGCTTTTGCGGAGCTTCGGTTTGTAACAGGCTCTAAGGAGAACAGTAAGTTGCTTGTCAAGCAGACGTTCTTCCCCCACACGTACAGGAGTGATATAAAAGCAGTGAGATGCACTGCAGAGAACTCATCTGTCCAACAGCAATCGCTTTTAAGCATCGTTTTCTGAGTGCTTCTTGCCTAGTGATCTAGAGGCATCTGGTGCTGACAAAAGACGCTCCAAAGGAGATGGTTATGTAGCTACTAGAAGCAAATACAATATTGCTTTCTGTGCTCCTGGCATACCGGTGACACTGGTGTTTTGTCTAGGCGATTAGGAGGAAGGACAGTGGGGGTGATGGGAGGTAGTACAGCTGGTATTTGTGCTCGAGTGTGAGGATAACAGTTCTGAGTCATTTTTAAACACTTGAATTTTTAATTATAACATGTCGACTATTTCTGTTTGCTCTTCAGCCTAATTGCTAGTTAGCATCCTGAAGAGGCACAATGAGAAATTCCTGAGAAATCAGGAAGAGGAAAGGGCTGCCGTCTTATACACTCACGAATATGATGTGTATGGCAGTACAGCCATGCTTGCTCTCGATAAGTGCCCAAAGGCTGCCTGCTTTGTAGACATCAAAGCACACAAACAAGTTGGGAAATGAGTGGATACATTAAACTGGGTCCTGCGGAGGGAGGGGAAAAGGGAAGGAACCTGCAGCCAACCGCAAGGCAGTTGAGAACAGTCAATACAGAGCCATCCCAGCACACAAACGCTGCTCTAACTGATAAAAAACAGGTAGGAAGGATGTTTGTGCACGTTTGACAAATGGGTAGATCACACTGGCAGCTGACAGTGTGGAGGAGGTGGGGATTAATGAGGTAAGATAAGATTGTATGAACAGAGAGTAAATACAGAGAATCCTGAGGGGCTTTGAACACTAAGCATTAGGGAGATAAATTGGTGTAACTTGATCAGAATAGCAAGAAATAATTGCCTTGGTTGTCCTGACCCACCCCCCCATCTCTTTGCTGCATATTTACCTTTCCAGTGCAGGCTGCTTTGCCTTGATTTTTGCACTTACTTTGCTATCTCTTGTATATCATCATGTCAACTCCCTGCTCCACCAGTGATATGTGGTCATCTATGACCCACCTGTAAATCAACATCTCTCTTAAACATCTCTTAATGAGGTGGGAGGCTCTGTGTACCACGCTGTGAAAGTGTTTGCAGCTCTCTGGTTACCCTCTGACTGAAACATCCCCACTAGATATGGTAAAACTTTGGAAACTTTTCAAGTAAGTAAATGGTTTCAAGCAATCTGTATTTCGTTTTCTATCACATTTCCATGTTAGTGTGTTGCTGGTACTTTTTGACAGAATTGGGTCTATGGTCAATCTCAGCTTCTGTGTTTTTATCTGCAGTTGACTAAATGACTTACAAAACTGTAAACATTGACAGAAACTGAGCAGCTGATTTAATAACACATTTACTAGATCAGAGTGAAAGATTTAAATACCGTAGTTGCAAGTGTATAACTTGCACCTCAGATCAAGCGCTCTGGAAAAGAAGTACCAAAACTTCAAAATCCTTGACAGCTTGAGCATTATTGGTGGCAATGGGGAACCAGAAATGAAACGGCAGTGGGAGAGAGGGCCAGGCACGGTGCTGGTAAGAGCTCTGGGATAATGTGTGGCACACAGTGCGTGTTAAAGCTCCAAGATGACCTGAAGCTTATGTGGCAAGGAAACCAGTTTTGTCTCAGTTTTCTAGTACATGAGTCGAAGTTCATCAGAGAACTGATGCTTATGCCTTTGACTTTTACGTATGTAACTCAAGACCAGTTGAACTGTTATGACAGAGGAATTTGTGGCAGCAAATATCATTGCAGGGAACTTAGTATGATTTTTGTGGTGATTTGTCTTTCTGTTGTGTCTTTGTTGCAGGTTTTTAATGCATGATGCAGTTCTGAGTCTGCCACTTGAGGTCTAGAATAGAGTAACTTCTACAGAAGTGCAATTCTGAGCAAAAAGAAAATTGGATTAAAGAGACTGTAAATGAAAGTGTGCATATAATATAAATATTAACTTCTGCAGGTGCCTTATCATAACAGAGTACATCTCCGAGCTAGGCTGGAGTGACTGATACCTTGTCACTTATTCAGCGTTACTTCTAAGGGTTAGAATTTAAATTTGTGGTTGCCCGTTCCCACTTGTTAGTGTTCCCTCTTTGCCTGTCTGATCAGCATGAATAGAGCCTGCACAGTAGAGCAGTTTCTCCACGGATATGACTTAACTTTCTGCAGTTCAGGCACACGTTGGTTACGTGCTCAGGACTGAAAATGAGATGCAGCTCAGGCGCTGAGGCGTTGCCATTACACCATTGCAGATGCATTACTGAATGCACAGGGAGGTCAAGTAACATGCCTGTGGTCGTGTGGTGAGTCAGCTTTAGATTTGGAATGATCTGACCTATTATCCTTTTCTATTTAAGATGGTATTTAGGGGTTTATATCAATTTGACTGTGTAGTCTGTCTCTTGAATGCTCAGAAATGGATTTAAGTAGCAGCATAGCATACAGGCTTCAGCCATATCACACCTCATATTTAGTCTCCAAGAAGACAGTTTAAAAGCTGTTAGGACTCAATCTGGCAGCAATTTTGAACATAAGCAGAACAGGTGGTCACTTTTAAATTAAATGTAAGTATTTAACACTCTTCCAAGCTAGCAGTTTTGTTTCCGTATATTTGAATCATGGATTTGTCTTTATAGTGAGGCTTCTGCAGCATCCCGCACAGTGTTCTGCTTTGATCCTTCAAAATTTCCTGGAAATGAGCAGGAGGAGCCAGACCATGATTGGATAAGTGTTCTTCTTGCTCCATTTCTGCTCTATTGTCGTGTTTCACAGTGCTTGATCATTAGTCTGTCAAGACGTACTTTTGGAGAAGGCAGGTTTCACTTCCATTCATCCAAAAATGGGTAGAGAGCGAGTGACTCACAGTAGCAGAGTTGGGAATAACTGAGAGCCAGACTTAGTAATACCAGCAGTCTGTGTGATGATGCAGTTGTTACCATTTCAGTAATTTGTTTTTCATTGGAAATATTACATTCCCATGGTACCAGTTTGAGCTGGCACTGTATGCTCCGGTAGTATCATCAGACTTTCTGAAATAAAAAGCAGCAACTTAACATGATCACCAGGTGAGGTAAGACAGTCCTGTTCTCTGGTGCTGTGACTTTCTCATCAGCTGGTAACGTCTTGACTCCTCACCTTCCTCTCCCAGTTCTTGTTCTCTGGGAATGCCAACTCTTACTAGAGAGAGATCTCCTAGTAACATGGTAAAAGCAAAATTTTAGGGGAAAAAAAGTCATAAAAAGGAGGTTAGGAAGCTGTCTGCTAATTCTGTGTAATGCAATGTAAGATAAGGGGGTTTTAAAGGCATGTTTAATAAGATGTCTTTTTGAAATATAGTTGTCACTATGGGAAGGAGTGGGGTGAAGCGGAAAAACTCCACAACTCGTGAAAGTTGTAAAGTAGGTATGTAGTTTATTCAGCGCTGAGGTGCATGAGGGATAGCTCCACCAAAGACATGTGTGCCTTTTCACAAAACCTATCCCTCTATTTATTCCCTTAAGTGTTGCATATGCATTAAGTTTCATAATCCATTCATTGATTACCTAGCCCTGCCCAGCCCCGCTTTGTATTATAATTAGTGAAGGAGTCCTTCTGCGCCTGCGTAGTTCTCCCTGGTGGTCGTCCGGTGGTCGATGGGATGAAGTACATGAGTCTTCATCAGAGTTGAACTTCTCACCTCCTGGTCTCTTGCTCTCAGTCCAAAGAACCAGGATGCTGCCCAGCTTGTTTGGGGCCTGCTTGAGGCCCAAGCAGCCCTCCCTATCTCCGTGGCCTTGCAGGTGTTGCTTTCTTTCCTCTCGTTTGGGTTAGCAGTTCCTCCCCTTATCATCACAGCTTTGATCCTCTCATCCTGTCTTCGCAAGCACAGCGAGCGTTAATCACATATTGTCCCAACAGCTATTCTGAATAGAGTTATTCTCTGAGCCCTTGTTAAATTTAAAACCCCCTGTCTCAGGGCTTGTAGGTAGTGCCTCACCGATAAATGCAATTGAGTTGTCAATAGCTACAGTTCCTACAGAGCTGCTGCTACCTTTTGATCAGCACTACACTGACTCCGTGAGGGGTCAGAAAAAAGACATCTTTGAGTATGGTTTTTAAAAAGTCTTCAAGGTGAAGTTTTATTTTTCCATGGTTCGAGTTACTGATACTAATAAGTTTTCCTGAAGGCAATTCACAGGCTTTAGATTCCATGCTTGATCAACAGCCTTTTCTGCTTGCTGTAAGAAAGAAAATACAGAAATTGTTGAATACTGTGAAACTAAGCTAGAGAAACTTGGTATCTTACCACAGCTAATTACCGAGGGCTTATGACCTCGCTTAGCTCAATATAAGTTGCTTTGATAACAGACACTTGATTTCCCTTTTTTGTTTTACAAGATAAAATATTTTTTCTACTTCTTAACACCTGTAGTAGATGTATAAGATTCTGTTGAATTAACAGAATGGGGTTGAACTAATACTCAAGACTTGATGCTATTTTTTTTCCCACCTCCTCTTTGCTNCTATCACTGGATGTCACAGAGAAGAGCCTGGCTCCATCCTCCTGACACTCACCCTTCACATATTTATAAACATTAATTAGGTCACCCCTCAGTCTCCTCTTTTCCAAGCTGAAGAGACCCAGCTCCCTCAGCCTTTCCTCATAAGGGAGGTGCTCCATTCCCTTCATCATCTTTGTGGCTCTGTGCTGGACTCTCTCCAGCAGTTCCCTGTCCTTCTTGAACTGAGGGGCCCAGAACTGGACACAATTTTCCAGATGCAATATGTAGTTTGTCTCCTGTCGCTAACTATTCATTTTATTCTTAAGAAAGCTCTGCTAGCAGAGCCTCTTTTTCCTAAATCAAGAACAATAATGCAACAAATAATTTTGGGGTAAATAGTCCTTTTATTTAAAGGTAAGTTAGTTTTGGGGGATTTTTCTTTTCTCCTGTCAGTACTTGCATGGTACTGATGAAAACTGCCTTTTAATTTTATTTTGCTCTTTTTTTTATTGCTGGTAACTTGCTATCCTCTTATATGCTGTTACTTAATTTCTGTAGTCAAATATATGCAAAGTCTTCTGTATGTTGTGGGAAAGAGGTGTCTGTTTCCTGGTCTGTCTGTTATCCTCTTGAAGTGGAGGTCAAATTTCTTCACCTCTGCCACCTGGGAGTAAATGCTGCAGGAAGTATCGGATGGTAAAACCCTTGTTAGAGGCGTTATTCATAACGCACACGTAACTGGCTTTTGACCTAGTCGGTTCTGTTTAAATACTCAAAGTAGCTTTTGTTCATTTGTAGAACTAACCTGTGGATACCTCATACTGTCTTTTCATCTCTTATTTGTCAAAAGCTCATTCTAAATTAACTCTCTCCTGCACTGTCCGTTTTCTTTATTTGGGCTTCGTTCTCATTCCATAACAAACTGTCCCACAGTCCCTCTAATTCTGCCCCTGTCCACAGGTGTCTATGGCTGTGGCATCCTATAAGAATGTTTTTTGTTGCAGTAGTTTCTTAGGAAAGCTCAACTAAGAAGGAGAGTGTTAGGATTTGTGACGGTACAGACTCAAAGTTTAGCTCTCGTGAGTTAGCTGTGCTCTCAGGTATGGTTCATTGGCGCGGGAGAGCTTTCTTGGTGAGAAGGTTGTTTCCAGTGAAGTTCTACCTGTTGATTACTGAGTCCTAATTAGGTGAGGACAGGTCAGTGTCATCCTTCGCTAGGAGCACTTTGGTTTGTGAAAGACTGTGGTATCGATTGGTAGTCGGTTGGTGGATGCTGATATCAACTGGCACCTCTTACTACTGGTCAAAAAACGGTCAAGGGTTTGGTGTCAAGAACAGCCCAACAACAGTTGGTATCTTACATAGGTTTTCATAATTTGAATGCAATGTGACTTTGCCTTTAGTGTATTGACACCGTTTATTTTTCAGTCATATACCTACTGCAAATTCATGTTACGATATTTAGATTTTATACTACTAGCTTAATAATTAAAAAAACAATAATATTAGTGGCTTGGGGATAAGAAAATGACTGGAGATCAGGGTTTGGCTTACAGTTCCTTTCCAGCCTTTCTGTAGAATTTGGGCATGTCACCTGATCTTTCTTCTTCAGTTGGCCAGATTATAAAATGAGTGTGTTGCTGCCCTGTGCCAGGAAGATACTGGCTTAAGGCAAAGACATGGCACTTTATTGACTACTTTGTTGAATTAAAGTATTTGAAGCTTTAAGGTACCTGGGGGGCAGTTCTGTTTATTTCCTGTGTCAAAGACGTGTAAAAAGGTCTGATCATAAGATACATACAAACTGTAGACTCACTTAATATCTCTTAGCTCATCTTTGTTAAATGGCTGTCACAAATCCATACTGCTTCCCGTTCAGTGGCTTGAGCTTTTACGTAGCTGTAAGGGATGGGGAGATGCTGCATGAGCTGCAGAAGTACCTGCAAGACAGCCTGGGTTGTAGGCAGGCAGCACTGTTAGGGGAAAGGAACGTTACCCAGAACTTGAGAAAACACCTCTCTTATCTGCTGAGAGTATCTGTCCTCCTGACAGCAAGGGTTGTGCAATTTTGGAGTGATGTTTAGCAAGATGAGGTGAACAAGTCCCATGCTCTCCCTTGCTCCAGGTCTGGTGCTGTCTGTTGTGCAAGATGCTCGCCTCCCTTTCCTTCTGGACCCCGACTCTTGTCTCATTCAGCCAGCTAGCCCCATGATGGGGTGCACAGCTTTCCTCTGGGAAGCTGAATTACAAAAGAACTCAATTTTTGCAGGAGATGGGCACAAGCCCTTCTTGAATGAATACTGCAGTACTGAGATGATTTTACTGCTTCCAAGTTACACTGCAGTTGTTCTGATCTGCCAGTTTGGAGCTATTAGCAGGTAACGCAATGTGTGATTACTTTCAGGATATGTTCTTAATAGAGAGAAAATCAGTGCTCTGAAGTTTAGGATTATTTTGTTACTGTTACTCCCAAGGAATTTAAAATGTGGCTTTTCTGTGAGCATTACTTTATTGACCATGGTAGAATGATAGACCAACATCGTGGAAAAAGGTGGTACATCCATATGACTGTGCTCTGTAGGGTGATCTTCTGCAAGCTGATATATGGCAGAGAGAAAAAGAAATAAAGCATGGCTATCCTAGCATTGATTAGTGACACTACTTAGGGTGAAAGAATAACAGTGATTTGCTTAAATTTTTAGGAACAGGTAGTAATAAAAATATGCCCCCTCTATTTTTTAGAGTAGAGGACATTGGAGATTTTAAATTGCGGTGCACTTGAGAAAAGTGATTTTGCTATGAGGAAAAAATGAGATTTTTAGAAGACTAAGTGCAGCCAACCCTGTGTGCCTTTATCTGTATGCTAACAAATTTATTTTTACAAGGACTGTGATTTTTTTCTGTGGGGTTCCAGTGCAGCTGGTGAGTGTTTCTGGAAGCCTGTGTGCAGGCTTGTGAACTAACCCACAGCTGGTAGTTACCTTTTATTTAGAAGAGGCAGAATATGTGCGTTGAGCATTACAATGCAAAAACCTGTATTTAAGTATAAAGTCTTGCTTCTTATTTAGGATGAAAAATGTTCCTTTTCAAGTTTGCAAGGGGTGCTCTGCTTGTAATTTTTACAGTCTTGGATAATTTGTATATGCAGCCTGTTGAGCACTCAGCAGGAGCAGTTTATTTTTAACCTTCGTTTGTTTATGCAAAACCGGTTGAAACACAGCATTAGTTTAATCCTTTCTTCTTTTGTTTCACATCTCAATTCTCTTACCAGGCTCCTATTCTTTCAAATTGCTACCAGGCCTGATTTGTGAATCATCTGATAAAAGAGCCAGCTCCACGCCCAGCAATGTGCCTTAGGTAGAATTGTGTGCCAGTGAGTCAGCTTTAGGGCAGCATTTTCAAAAGGAACACTATATAAATTACACAGTATCCATGTGGGGGTGGCTTAGTGTTATGAAAAATCTGCTCTCGAGCATTGTGCACACACATCCACACAAAGCTGAGTCAACTGTCTTGAGTTAAATTGAGTGCTGGTCACACTTCTGTAGTTTTAAGTGCATGTGTATGGTATCGTGAGGAGGAGATTAACATGTCCAAAAACCAGCAGTTTGGAAGTGCAGAAGATTCTGCATAGAATCACAGAGTCACAGAAAGGTTTGGGTTGGAAAGGACCTTCAAGATTGTCTGGGACAGGAGTCATGGGCAGGGACACCTCCCACTAGCCCATGTTGCTCAAAGCTTCATCCAGCCTGGCCTTAAAGTTTGTTTGGATGTTTTTTCTGATAGAGGTCTAATTATTTGGATTGATTAGCTTTTAGTTACTTAGACATTTTGTTGTTGGTCATGTCTGTATATGTTATTCATACCAGCATGTCACTGGTGAGTTTGGGGAATTAAGCATGTTGGCTCTTAATGGAAAAGAAGATGATTTGAGTAGAAAAAAAGCATGAGCAGCTTGCAGATACACCTGCAGTGGTTTTTTGGTGAAGCTTTGGAAGTGGCTAGAGTCATTGGCACTTTCAGTCTTCAGAGGGATGTGTCTCTCTGTCAGAAGAGGACATAACTTTGGTCTTCGCCAAAAGTTTCCCCTGTATTAGAAAGTGTACTTCTGCATTGCTGTCAACTCTTCAGTACCCAGATCATGTGCTACTCCTGTCCTTTCTCAGCCCTCCATCCTTAGACACTTAGTCTGTCAATTGATCGAGTTCTTGATGGGCTTGCCTGAGTGTTTCAGTTAAAAAAAAAAGGTCAACTATTTTACATAATATATTAGCCACAGTTGTATACATTTGTCATTACCTCTCCCACACCTCTGATTTATTCCATCTCTGCTATGTTCGGTAAATGTAGGATAATGTAATCCACTGGTGATGGAAAGAATTGTTCATGTTAGTATGAGCTGCTATATTCTTTAGTTCATATTCAGATTTAGATGAAAATGCTGACTTCTGTAGGGTAGCACACGCTCTGGAACAATCTCTGTAGTTAGCTGTGTGTTCTGAACAAGTAACTCCTACACAGCAATGCAGTTTAACTTTTCATTTACATAGTCACGGAAGCCTAAGGAACATACTTACACCTTGTTGAGCTAGGTTGTTCAAACTATTTTCTTTCAGTGCTGAAATGGCATTAAAAGACAGTGTCCTGATAGATATTTTTTCAGTTTAAACAGCTGCTAGAACTGGCATAAGAAGGTGATACAATTGTAAGCAGTGAGAAGTAGTGGTCTGTTGGATTTAGAAAAAGAGGAAATGTGTCAGTAAGAAACTAAAGTGAATTCTAACAGCAAACTTATGAAAAGCTTCGTACTTCTGAAGAAAGAATCTGTCATATCTACAGCTGTTGAGAAAAAGAGCTGGTTTGCTTTTTACAAGCTAGGCATTATTTATCATAAATCAGTTCAATAATAACTAAAATGCTAATGTATGGTTAAGGTAAGGTTACAATAGTGTTTAGTGAGTATTTCAGGCCTTAGCATTTGTTTGTGCAACTCTCATTTGCTTCTGGTATGCAGGATTACAATTATAAAGAACATTTATAAATTTAAAAAATAAAGAACATTTACAATTATAAAGAACCGAGCAAAAATACGATGAAGGATGTATGAGTGGCCAGTTATTGATGGATAGAGGGCATGCATGCCATCTTTGATAAAATTCTGTGCAGTAGTATATGTTACTTAATACTATACATTCCATTATACATTCCTTTAGGAAGCCAACTAACACCACTGCTTGAATACAATTTTTTGCTTTTCAATAATTTACCTTCAAAAATCTCTTCTTAGAGCTAACAGTTCTGTGAAAGAGACACTTGGTATTCTCTCCTTTGTCTAGTTGGAACCTGTGAGTTCAAAGTATGATGAGACCAGGTAGTTTTTAATCAGATTTTTTTTTCTTTTAAAGGGATGGTTTGTTGCTTTCCTTCCCTTCCCTCATCTTCCTGCCAGCTCTTGCAGAAAATTTATCTTATTTTTTTGTTTTGTTTTCTGCTGGCTTTGTGAAGTGACTCTACCCAAGAAAGGATGAAAATGTTTCCCAGGTAAAGGTCCAGTTAGGTGTTTTATAGTTTTTACGCATAGGTTTGTTCTTTGTGTGGCTGGAAAAATAAAATAATTTATATTGGAAAAATATAGCACAGAAGTTTTTACAGAATTGCCTTTTAAAATCATCAGTGCAGTATTTGTGCATCAGAAAAGGGAGAATGACATTTCTGAGCAATGTCTAATTAACTATCCATCTGTGAGCGTAAGCATCACAGCTTATTTTTCAGTGATATGTTCTCATTTAAGTAAGAAACTGGTCTTTCTGTAGCATCACCTTGAGATTACCTTTTCTGGTGCTATTCCTGGAAAAGTGAGTGGCAAGAAAGGAATGGATGTTTTTCACTATAGTCTCTTCCGCTCTCTGATCTATACCTTTTTCAAGTAGAACTAAATCAAGATGTTTTTTCTTTCTTTGAGACAAGGCTTTCCTTGGCATAGATATTTTCCCCTGAACTGTCTGTGTTCTTCCCTGCAGCAAAGTCTGTTTGGTTCACGGCAGACTTTTCCACTGAGATAAATATCAAGTTCTTTTTTACAGATGTACTAACATAAGAATTGTTGACTTTTTAAATACCCAGTTCAAGGGACCTGGAGAGTGCAAACCTCATCACAGCAAGTATTTTTTCCACACATACAGAAACACACATCAATGCTGACCAAATATACTTTTGTGTAGCTACTAGTCCCTATGCTACATTGTCACTCAAAATATAATTCACTGATCCCTGGATGCGGGATCAAACCAGCGTGGTTTTAGTAGTTAAAGTAAGATCCTGCTTAATAACAAAAAAATCTTAGGTCATTGGATAGAGTGTTAGCCAGGTGCTACTGTGTAAATGAAACTTTTTTTTTTTTTCTTGGCTGATAGGCCAGAGAGTTGGAAAGGCAAGTACAGCTGTTCTTATAGTTAGTCCCTTTGGGAGCAGAGAGGTAGATGATATTCCCAAGTAGGATGTTTGTGAAAAAAGAGTTCTCATTGGCTGCCCTTCAGCTTTGTGTAGAGCTCTGTTTTCTGTGCTCCCCAGGCTAAAAGGATGAATAGCACAGAAGCTGTTCTGCAGTTGTTACTATGAATGTTTAAATAAATTTCTTTTGGCCAGGCTACTATTCTTCTTATGTATATTTGAACAATCAAATTTTTCCTTGCATGTACATTTCAAAACTCTTAGAAAAGATATTTTTCAAAGAGCAAAGTTGCACTAGCAGGTACAAGATATTCCACTGTGTTTAACTCTTGGCCAGACTATTTAATAATCAAATCTGTGTTTTACCCGTATAATTGGAGAATTATTTGATAATGTGTATTTGCGGATAACATACGTAGAAATACTGATTTTATTACTGCATTTGGATGCATTCATATCTCGGAATGTGTGTATTCATCATTTGGGTTTGCTGATGTGGTGCTGTGGCCTTGGAAA